>SJYX01014860.1:573301-586717 GCA_006410675.1 Oreotragus oreotragus | reverse complement strand
GTGTATAAGAGACAGGCTCTAAGTAGTTCAGATGCATAGCAAAAGAATAATTTCAACCTGCACAGGATCTTGCATCTTTCCGTACATAGAAAAGCACTAAAATAAAGCAATTAACTCAAAATGTCTGGGTTTTGTGATTAGCAGTAATCTTTTGATGTTGGACAAAATGTTTTGGTTTTTTGCTTTTTTGTTTGTTTCAAGAAAAACTCTTATACATTCTGGCTCTTCCCTTACCTCTTTGTAACATTTCCTCAGAGCTTTCTGAGAAGGTCGCTTTCCCAGCCTATAGTTCTCAGTAATTCCCCAAATAAAACAGGATTCTCAACTTTTAGGTTGTGTGTGTGTGTTTTAGTCAACACTGTTTATTTAATTAATGGAACTTTTATATGCATATTTATAAAGGAAAATTTTCCTTCTGAAATTATGTTTATATTTTATCTGTTTAACCTAATCACTTATTTTAATTAATAAATATGGAAAACCTTTTCCCTAAAGATTATGCCTTTTGGCTATTTATTCAAAAGGACTAAAGGGGAAGCTCAGTAAAAACTCCAAGGAACAGTATGTGCCTTTTTTCCCCCTGAATTACTTGAGGCCTAATGTAAATCATTAAAACCTTATTAAAATCAATTGTATGCTAGTAAACTCCCTATTTTGGGCTTCCCAGGTGGCTCAGTGGTAAAATAATAATAATAATAATTCTCCTGCCATTTCAGGAGACACAAGAGACTCGCGTTTGATCCCTGAGTCAGGAAGATCCCCTGGAGAAGGAAATGGCAACCCATCCCAGGATTCCTGCCTGGAAAATCCCAAGGACAGAGGAGCCTGGCAGGCTACCATCCACAGGGTCGCAAAGAGTTCGACATGACTTAACAACTAAACTATCATCACCACCACCACCACCACCACCAAATTCCCTATGTAAAGAAACATAAAATATTTACAAAATATAATACAGAAGTGAGATTCATAAATATGATTTAACAAGAATTGGCATTATTTGGACATAGAATATTTAAAAACAATGAAAAATTCATATGAAATAAATGCTAATTCAGGAGTCTATGCAGAAACCTACATCATATACAACTTTAAAATATATTAAGCGGCCCTCATCCACTTAGTTATATGTGGAATCACTTTTTCTTAGATCATGCTTGTATCTGCACAAATAAACTGGCTGAAATTCAGGCTAACAATGAGTTATTTGAAGTAAGGAGGTGAAAAGAAATTCAGTTATTAACAGATCGTTTGACTCAAAATGACATTTAAAGTATATCAATTGGACCATTTGTTTTTCTTCTTATTCAATTCTATGTGTTCATATCCCAGGTTTTCTTTCAGTGGTGCAATCAGAAAAAAATTAAAAATTAGGCATTACCACACAGAGAATGGTAGTCCCATGCCATTTCTTGTTTAAATTTTTGCCTTTTAGACTTTAAACTTTTTATTTTGTGTTGGGGAATAGCTGCAGATTAACAATGTCATGGTAGCTTTAGGTGAACTGTGAAGGGACTCAGCCATACATATATATGTGTCCATTTGGAAGAACATCCTTAAGCATCTCTAGCTGGATTGGAGACTAAATCGTCCTAGCGTGGGATAAATCTTTCTTCTATATAGAATATTTGTACTTGATAAATAGTATAGGATTTATCTCCTGAGACTTGATGCTCCACTCTTGACATTCAGGATTAACATGTGGGTTAAAATATATGACCTGACTTTTCAGTCTTTATCTCTTGTAGCTCTGAATTAAATTTGAACCAAAACATACACAAGTGATTATGAGAGGTGTTCTAATATGCATGAACTTTGAGAGTGAGGTCCCACTGCAGCAACTGTAACCTACCTATTTATATGATATTAGGTACCTAGGTAATTGATCATTGGCAGGAAATTATTCAAGTCCCTTACATAAAATAGTCAGTTGACTACAGCTCAGTAAAGTTGGGCCCCATTTCCTCCATGTGTCTCACTATATTCTCATCTGAAATTTTATAGTTTTCAATCAGATTATCTTTTAAAATACTTTGATAAATGCCTAGTTGTATCTATACTGCTTAGCAGGTCACCCTGGTTAAGTGATTCTGATAACTAAATTTACAATGCAGAAATAACTGCACAGATTGAACAACTAAGGCAATGAGGAAATTCAAGATGCTTTGGGTCTTGCCATTTATAGTTTTCTTTAGCAAAACAGTTCTTGGGCCACCTTATAATATGTATTTTTATGTTATAGATATCCATCTATTTATAAACTTGGGTACTTGTTTTAAAACCTGACTTTGATTAAAAATAAAACTAGTTGGCTTTAAAGCTTCTCATGGTTGCTAAGCCTGGAAGGGTGTGATTTAGAACCTTCCTCTTGCAGTATTCTGAATGAATCTGCTCAGCTCTTCTGTTTTTTTCCATGTCCACCTACACACAGCTGTCCATCTCCCGGAAACCTTTTTGCTGTCAGTCAAGTGACAACCTTGGATGGAAGCTTTGTGTACTAAGGCCTCCAGAGACCCAGAACTACATTTAGATAGAAAAGGGTGTTAGTGGTAGTGGCAGGGGGAGGGTGGGGGAGCTGTAACTAATTCTTTAAAAGTTAGTGATGAGAGACTACCAGAGGGAGGGTTTGGTCCACAATTCTACAGAAACTGCTTTCTCAAACACAGGCAAAAATGCAGTCACATACATACACCAAACTCCCACAACTGTAGCCCAGCATCCAATGTGATGTCAAACACTTTGGGAAGGCAAGCATTCCAAGGCTTGTTGATGCAAAGAATAAAGCTCCTTTGCTGAATTTTATCGGGGGTTGGTGCAATAGTTTCTCTCTTAGTATGAATGATCAGAGGGTGTCTAGCTTTTCCTTTCTTGGATTGACTGAGTCTTAGCTGACCTGTAAGTACTGATATCTCTTCATAGAATTACTTGGGAACACTTGTTTTTGCTAACTGGAAAGTAGCTGAAGGAATCTTATGCTTGTGACTTTGCACAGACTATATCTTGTATAATGTAATGTCTTAATATTGGAAGGAGGTTGCATTCTACAATATGAAGTCCTGCCATTGAGATGTTTCTGTTTATACATTAGATTACTTCTCTGAAAAGTCAGATAGGTTATTAGCACAAATTACAATTCCAGTCTCTAGAAAGAATGCCTGGGTTAAGATGTTTTACTTTAATTACTTTGCTTCTATTTGGGGCCGTCTGCATTCTGATTATGAGTCTCTAAAATTTAGCATCATATTTCCTGATCAACTAAAGTTGCAGGATCTTTAAACAAAGTGCTTCAAGTTTACAATAACATTGCTAGAAAACCTGATAATCTCTAAAAATAAGCAGATTAATTTTTACCTTATCACACAAATGAAGTATATTTGTGTTTCAACTAAGAAAATATTTAACATTTTAAATGCTTAATAAATTATAGTACTAAATATAAATATAAAATACATGGTAATTTATTATAGTTTACTTTTGCATTAGTTATACTCAAGTTTTACTTTTACTATGTGTCTATTTTTAGCTTTTGTTTTCTGCTAGAGAAGATGTAAAAGTAAAAAGCATGGAAGGTATAATTTGAATATTATGGCTTATCATCATATATAAATTATCTATTTTGTCGTAGTTCCCAGAACACAGTCACTTGTAACAATTGGATCTCTAGTCTACCAGGAAAAGGCAGGCAGTAGTTTTTCAGGGGGCAAGAGTGTAACCAATAAACCTGAGCAAATAATTTTATAACCCTGGAGCTTATTTGGGATGTTAACACAGATGGTTGGCAAATCCATGGGGAATGTTTGAGTAAATGTTTGATTCACCAATGCCTTAAACCTGTTGAGTGCAAAGCTAATAATTACCAAGAAAATAATTTTGTGATTCTTTTTTCTGAACACAGCCAATCTTCAAAAACAGTGCTTCTTTTGGTACTCAGTATAAAAAGAAAAACTAATCTAACTGTAAAGATTTCTGGTAAAATATGCATACACATAACTAGGAGTTCCAAAAGTAGGAAAGTCTTTAACTTTTGAATTAAAGTCATATTATTGATTATTCTCAGTTTATACAGATTCTCATTCAAAGATAATTTACCTATTTATAATTCTGTAATATGTTTTGCTCTTCATGTTCTGATGAAATACACATGCATAATTTAAATCTAATATCACTTAGAGTTGAACTTTTTTGACAGTTGATTAATTTTCAAATTGATTTAATTGGTGAGAACAAATGAAGTAGTACTTAGAATTAATATTTTAACGCTCTTGGAAACCCGCAACAAATTACACTTGCTTGTGAATAGAAATAGGCTTTTAGTAAATTGTCTTCTTAGTAAGATAATACCAAGAATAATATTGGTCTTTAGAATTCAATTTGGATTGGTTTGGTGTATTTTAATACAAAGTGTTCTTGGAGATTATCTATACAAATATCACACACACATATGCACAAACTCACAGAAACCCAGAAATACTCTTGGCAAGGCATTAGATTCATTATCTCTAAAGAATATGCTTTCAAGCAATACCATCTTGCCTTCTAACTCAGAATAAAAGCAATTTATGTAAAGAGAGGGAAGGATGGTTGATTGTTAAAGAAAAAAAATAAACTCCCTAAAAATTGACATCTGTATAAAATTGCCTCTTGAAACTTCAAAATAAGTTATTGATTTTCTTTTTCAAGTTCATATTATTGAATTTCTCCTTAATTCTTTCTTTATCGTGGAAAATTTACATTTTCCTTATGTTCAAGGTATTTAATTTGGGAAATAATAACCATAAAAATGAATTTCAGTAGACAGTCGTATTGTGCATGGAGTGGTGTTTTCTTATATATATATATATTCATCAATGAATCAGGTTATAATTAACCTGATAAAATGCAACTAGCTGATGGTAAAAAATTTTCCCCAAATTTTAGAGGTTTACTTCTTTTCTGTGACAACATAAGATTTACATTGACTTTCCTTATGGGTCTCATTAATAATAGCCATTTGGGGAATAAATGCAAATTTTTTTTTACACAATTACTTGCTTCCTGCCAAACCAAAATGAATGGTCTTTGACCAAATTGGACAAATGTGCACACTTTTGTAAACAGAGAATCTAATCACATTCCCCATTGTCTCTTTAGTCTACTTTTGATTTCAAGAGCTTGAAGCCTGTCTCCAAATGCTACCAATACTAACTTCTCATTTTAGATGATTATTTGACTGCCCTCAGCATAGAAAGGAATGAAGCCCAAAACAAACACAAATAGCTTAGCTATTAGCAAGTGTACTTAAAATTTGGATGGTTTAGAACATTTAAATTTGTGATTAAAATGAAGTTCAGGGAAACTAATGCTTTTACACGTTTTCCCTGTTCTCAGTTTTTGTCAGGAATCAAAGAAAATTTAGAATTTTCTGACCTTTGAAAAATACTGTCAGAATTAAACATTGTATAAAAATCTATTTCTTCATGGATGTAGCATAATAGACTTATAGAAAGATTTAACACTGAAATGTTTGACCATTTCAGAGTAACTGTGACTGCCCATGATGTGATTTGTAACTTTACTGAGACCCGAATTCAAACTATGCATCGATGGCTGAAGCGGGAGAGTCATTTAATAAAAAGACTCTAACTGTGCATCAATATTCAACTTCATCTCAACTCTTATGTTTTCTGTTCTTCTAGTCACACACAGTAACTCTACATTTATCACATTCTAGGCAGGAAATGGATGCTCCAGTGAAAGCCTCAGTTTCTTCATCTGTAAAATGGAACTAATAATATTGCCCACTTCAGGACTGTTATAGGAATTCAGTGAGATGCTCTATATTCAGTCATAAGCAGAATACCTTATGCATGCACATAAGAATACCTTATGCACACAGGCATGCGCGCGCGCACACACACACACACACACACACACACACACACACACACACACACAAACTGCTTCTTTGCCTTTGGAGTCAAGACTTCTTTCCTATGTCTGAAATTTACATGGAAGTAAAGACATAATTCAAAATTTTTCTCCCCCAAACACAGATAACAAAATCTTAACTAAAGGAATGAAGAGACTGTTTATAATTTAACAAAGCAGAGCAAAAATTAAACAATTTAACTCAGGGTACTACCACTGAAAACTACCATTGAAAAACACCAGTGAAAGAAATGCCATATTAAGAAAAGCAAGAATCTTAGACCCTGGATTTTTGGATATTGGACAAATAATCACATCTCTTGATGCCTCAGTTTTTTTCTCATTGGTTCCTTTCAATGCCAAAATAATATAATCCTAGTTGTACCAATTTTCACACTTCTTCCTTGAGGAAGACTAAAGCTTCATATTCAATCACTTCAAAGTAATTATCTACTATTCATAAACAAAGCAAACATCGAATGAGTCATATGCAACTTGATGCTTTTGTTTGTAAATTCTAATTTCTATAAAAATTCCATAAGGAGAATTGTTAAAAACTGTTTTGCATTTTATTTAAAAAAGCTCTATTTTCCAAAATTACATGTTTAAAAATTCAAACCTATTAAAGAAATATATGTAACACTCTGTATCTTTAACTTTTGTTTTAATGCTAACCTTTACTGTGTTGATGAATGCAAGCTTATGAATTCATAACTCTTCACAGTTAAGGGTCTTCATAAATAAAACAACCCACTTAGATCTGCATTTTTCAAATAGCAAGGCAACAAGCAAACCAACAGATGGATGCATTTTTAATTAGTCAATCTATTGCTATCTTTTAGTTAGAAAATTTTCTTGTAGGTTGTAACAAAATCTTTTATTGGGAGCAAAAATAAGAACAATCTCAGAATGACAGGTTTCTTAAGAGAATTATATTTCAATACTTTGATAACCTATTCACATTTTCTATGATGATAAATTAAACTAAATTATTGGTGGAAAAACAAATCAAACAAAATAATTTGAGGTTATTGTAAATCTGAGACATGAATAAAATTACCATCAGAATCTAGTTTCTTTCATGTTTACAGATTTTAACTGTGTTAAGTAAGCCTGTATGATCTAGTTCAATTCAAGGCTGTTTTTGCAATATTGTAAAGAATAATTTACAATATTATGCTTCAATTTTTCATCTGCATTATACTAACAAATAACTTGAGAAAAAAGATGCTCTTTGTTTTGGAAAAATTGCTATAAAAATGAGAAGATAATATTCATCAAAAGAAGCCAGATGAAAAATTGTGAAAAGTTTTCAGAGATTATATTGGGTGGTTCCCAATTTTAAAAGCTGTCTTTTTATAATAAGAAAAAACCAGTCTATCAGATTATCTTTTCATATGCACAGGATAACGGCAATGGAGAAGTGAAGTAATTATTTCCATAATTTAGGCACTTAAAACTTTCTTCTGAAATATCCTAATGATTGATATGATAATTTTGACTGAATTAGTCAAATTACTCTTTCACAGTTTGCCTTCTCATTACATGACTACATACAATCTAAGTGTGGATGTAACATTTATAAATTCAGAACACTAAACTCATAGCTTACAGCACCTTTCAAGATTCATCCAATTATATATAATCACTTACTTTTTGGCAACATAGATAGTAATAATTTGTCATTCTTTTTTTCGAAAGCACCTATTTAGAACTTTTTCTCTGGGACCGTGTAGCATGGCTATACAAAAGATTTCAATGTGCAATGTTAGACCATTATAACCATACAATGGTTGCCAGCCTCTGTGGCACATAAATACATGAAATATAGTTAATGCAAAAATTGGCCTAGGAATTGAATGAATAATGATTTAAGCAATATTTTATCAGTCCATTTAATAATGTCAGGATAATGCGTGCTTCTGCAGAAGCTACCAAAAAAAAAAAAAATCAGTTCTAAATTAGAAATTCAATGGAATTTTTCTATAACAAATCTGGTGATAATTTGTGTAATTTTTCATTTTAATTGATGATATTTTTACATCTTTGTCAGTTAAAAATATAGTATAAAATGGAAGAAAAAGTATACAAATCTCCAAATGATCTACTAGTAAATTCAAGTTCAGAAATTGAGAAAGACTTCTGCAATCTAACTTCATTATTTTGATGAAAGTTATATATAAAACGAGTTGTACCTTTGGAAAGTAAAAAAGAACATATTTGTTGATCATGCCTGGGAAAGTGCTTTAATATTAATATTAAAAGAAAGAAAGCAGAAGACCTGTTTAGCTTAGTTTTCCTTCTTTTTCACTGAGATGAAGAGATAACTTTCAAACTGGAAAAGGAAGGAAAAAAGACCAAACATCTAATTAGTTTCTATATTAGGTACCAGGTTATCATGATAACTAAGGCATACACAATTTTCCCAGGATGAGGGAAAGAAAGAAGAACTATAGGTAATTATAAATCTCCAAGTACAGTTCAATTCTTCTGCAGGAAAATAANCCTAATGATTGATATGATAATTTTGACTGAATTAGTCAAATTACTCTTTCACAGTTTGCCTTCTCATTACATGACTACATACAATCTAAGTGTGGATGTAACATTTATAAATTCAGAACACTAAACTCATAGCTTACAGCACCTTTCAAGATTCATCCAATTATATATAATCACTTACTTTTTGGCAACATAGATAGTAATAATTTGTCATTCTTTTTTTCGAAAGCACCTATTTAGAACTTTTTCTCTGGGACCGTGTAGCATGGCTATACAAAAGATTTCAATGTGCAATGTTAGACCATTATAACCATACAATGGTTGCCAGCCTCTGTGGCACATAAATACATGAAATATAGTTAATGCAAAAATTGGCCTAGGAATTGAATGAATAATGATTTAAGCAATATTTTATCAGTCCATTTAATAATGTCAGGATAATGCGTGCTTCTGCAGAAGCTACCAAAAAAAAAAAAAAATCAGTTCTAAATTAGAAATTCAATGGAATTTTTCTATAACAAATCTGGTGATAATTTGTGTAATTTTTCATTTTAATTGATGATATTTTTACATCTTTGTCAGTTAAAAATATAGTATAAAATGGAAGAAAAAGTATACAAATCTCCAAATGATCTACTAGTAAATTCAAGTTCAGAAATTGAGAAAGACTTCTGCAATCTAACTTCATTATTTTGATGAAAGTTATATATAAAACGAGTTGTACCTTTGGAAAGTAAAAAAGAACATATTTGTTGATCATGCCTGGGAAAGTGCTTTAATATTAATATTAAAAGAAAGAAAGCAGAAGACCTGTTTAGCTTAGTTTTCCTTCTTTTTCACTGAGATGAAGAGATAACTTTCAAACTGGAAAAGGAAGGAAAAAAGACCAAACATCTAATTAGTTTCTATATTAGGTACCAGGTTATCATGATAACTAAGGCATACACAATTTTCCCAGGATGAGGGAAAGAAAGAAGAACTATAGGTAATTATAAATCTCCAAGTACAGTTCAATTCTTCTGCAGGAAAATAAAATAACTCACAGGTATGATTGTAGTATAATGACTGATAGCCTTCAAGACACCTTGAGGATGGATGGGATATGAAAAAACGGCAAGCTGCAAATGATGTCTGGTATTTGAAAAGTTAAAAGGTTGAACAGAAATTATAAACTAGTAAGACCAATAATGAACTCTGAAAAAATGTTCTAATATAGTCCTAAAAGGTTGTTAAAAACATAGCTTGGGAAAGTATAGAGAAAGAAGGGGTGATCACTAGGCCTCAGAACTGTTTCACTGAATTCAAATCATATCTCAATGCCTAGAAGATATCTGGCCATTGTAGGCACACAATATATAGTTATTGACTGCTATTCTTTTCTGGTAGAATAGTTTGATCAGATAACGCCATAGTGCACAGTGCATCTTGATTTTAGAAAGACAGTTGACAAAGTCTCTTTATTAATGGACACGATGGCTCTGTCTAGTTCAACACATTTATCAGTAGTAAGATGGCATTAAAAGCAGGTTTACCATGCCTCTGACTGGCACACAACTGAGAAGCATGGCTAATGTACTGAGTGAGAACCAGGGAAAATTACCTTGGAATAAAGCACACAAGCAAAATTTTACAGATATAAGCATAAAGCCTTGGGTTTTTGATTTTTAAAAGATCAGTTATAGAAATCTGAGATAAAGAAACTATGACTTCCTAACAGTTTATGTGAACAAAGATCTATTAGGTTGAGTGGATGAGAAATTCAATATATGTGAACAACGGGAAAGAGAAGGTAATGACACAAGCAAAGAAGTAGCGTGAAGAAACCAAACTCTTGTGTCTGGATGAAGAGGTGCAAGAGGCTTACTGTCTCTACACAGTGTGCACCAAATCTGGAGTTGGAGGTTCTTTCCTGGATTCCTCATTTTTGCAGAGACATTGACAAATGACGAAAGTCTGGAGGAGGGCGGCAAGGATGGTTGAGCCTTGAGGCCATGACTTATGAGAAATTGTTGAGGGGAATGGGTAATGTTTAACAAAGAAGCTTAGCTTAGCAGACCATGACAGCTGTCTTCAAGTAAATGGAGGGCTATCATGTGGAAGACAAGTACCCTTACTTCACTTTTTTTCCAAGGGCAGCACTAAGATTAGTGAATAGATTCTATGAAGGCAGCTGATTTCTTCCCAATGTAAGGAAAAGCAGTTTTATAATTTGAGTTTTTCTTTATCTGATGTTCTGTAAAGCAGGGCCCCCAAGGAAAGACTTGAGCAGAACCTGGTTAATCCTCCATCAGCATTGCTTTAAGAGGGAATTCCTGTGTTGATGGGAAAATCAAATTCTTTAACTCTGAAGAGTATTTATGAAATGATGGCTAAAACAAGCAAATTGCTAGGCAATCCAGAAAGAATTAGGTATGGAAATTCTGTGTAGATGCCAGTTATTGTAAATGTCTGTAAG
Organism: Oreotragus oreotragus; assembly: GCA_006410675.1. Taxonomy (NCBI): domain Eukaryota; kingdom Metazoa; phylum Chordata; class Mammalia; order Artiodactyla; family Bovidae; genus Oreotragus; species Oreotragus oreotragus. The sequence continues at coordinate 575,853 of SJYX01014860.1, read as the reverse complement.
GATTAAGAATGCAGTACTGATCAGAGGGGAGATTTAGAAGAGAAATCTATCATCTAGAACAGTGTTGTCCATAAAAATATAATATGGAACACACGTATGAGCCACATATGTAATTTTAAATGTTTTAGGATACAATTTATAAAAAAAAAAGCTAATAATAAATTTTATTTGATCCCAGATATCTGAAATATTACTATTTCAATAAAGAATCCAAATTTTTAAATTAACTGAAATAATTAACACTCTTTTATTCATGCAACCTCTTTGAAGACCTTTGCATATATTACAGCTTCTTATGGCACATCTCAGTTTCAACTACTCTCATTTTAAGGGCTCAAAAGCCATATGTAGCAATTGGGAGCTAAAATCCCTAAGCATGGCTAGTTAAAATAAAATAAGTTTTTAGTAAAATCAGGAAGCACTATACAGGTTACCAAGACATTCCAGAAACACGGCCAAAATGAAGGTAAAACTGCAGGATGTTTTCTTCTGGCAACCACAAGAGGTATAAGATCCAGGAATACAGGTGGAGGTTGACCAAACAACCATTTGAGGTTGAATTGCACCTGCCCCACTCCTGGTTGCTTTGGCAACCAGACTCCCTCCCCATGCTAATGACATTATAATGAGAACATCCACATGCAAATGAATTAAGCAGTAATTATAGGCAGATACTTGCTTGTTCTACTAGCTCCGCTTAAGGGGGTGGTGGTTGAGAGAGTACTTGGGGAGAGTTTGATACCACACTGAGGAGATGTCGACAGAAATAGATTTGACTTATGAAATAAAATGGTCATCTGGAGCCTGTACATCAGGCAACAAAGTCATGTAGACACATATCTGTGTTGTCCCACATTTTCTGCTTTTCCTGATGTTACCATCACTTAGGGAGAGACAGACCATCCGGGGGAAAAAGGGCAAAGAAAAAAGAGACAGCAGCAACTTCACAGGAAGGCTAGGTTTAGGGAGAAATGACGACCCTTTTTCTACTCCTCACCAACTTCAAAATAAATTGCTTACTAACTGCTCCACCTTTCAACCCACCCATGGGGAGCTACATTGAAAAATATTGAAACTCTGGGAAAAGATAAAATGGAGAAAGAAAGCCTGTCTTTTTCTTGGGTCTGGTTTGCTCTTAATTGCTTTTTACAGTTTCCCCAAGTAGATCAGAATCGTGTATTAATTAATAGTGAACCAGTTGAATGCTAAACTTTAGAAACTTGATAGCCCTGGAAACAAGAAGAACTTGGTTGATGTAGGAACAGTGAATATACTGAGGCTTTGCATCTTGTAGGAATTTTTAGGTTTCCAGAATCTTTTAAGGTCTCTCTGAAAAAAAATTATATATATATGCATATTTATATATATATCAAGTTGCTATTTTCAGAAAATATTCAGCAACTGATGAAGCATTTAGACATGTATGAAAGGGTGTATCACTTTGACTACCATACCAATAAGTACAATAATATTAACAGTGTACATCAGTAATAGCTAGCAAATACGAGTTTATAAAGGAATAATATATCACTCTTTTCTTTTGAAATAGTAGAGAAGATTACAGTGCTTATAATACACATAGTGCTTTACTACACGCTAGGGACTGTTCTAAGCTACACAGCAACTCTATAAGGTAACCATTATCATTAGCCCATTTTACAAATGGGGAAATAAAGTAACTTACCTAAGTTCATAAGTGGTGGAGACAAGAACTAATTCCAGTTAGCTTGGCTCCAGAATTCTCCAATATATTACAAAGTATCTAAGATAGAATCTTCAAAGAGGTAGACCAATTTTTGTTAATAATTAATAGATCAAATTTTTCTTTTTCTGTCTAGTCAATAGAACTACTAACTAATCCAGTGGAATTATTTAATCAGTTACAGTATTTAGAGGAGACAATGGAATACAGACTAGGCCAATTTGGCAAAGTGGGGAGTTCACATAGAGCCTTAAAGGAAGATGGTGGTAAGGGCTCAATTGTTAAGGAATCTTAAGACAAAGAGGCTCTAGAAAGTTGTCTTTGAACATCTTTGATGTGGAAGTATTTGAGGAAATTTAATTTAGCAGCAGAGTGTCAGACCAAGAAGGAAAAGAGATTTGAATGTTGAGAGCAGTGAAGCCAAGTGCTTTCATGCAAATAAATACTGTGGTGACAGAAATAAAGAAAATAGTGAACAAAAGTTTTTGAGGAAAAGAACTCAAGTGAAACTCTGGATAGTGGATGAAGTGGGAAACCTGAGGAAAACAGAAAAGTAATAACCCAGGGTTAAAAAAGAAATATATATTTATATATATATGTGTGTGTATATATATATATATATATACTTTTGTGGTATTCTTTCAAAAAAGAGAATCCTAGAATGACATTGGGCACAACTTTAAAAACACTTTATCTGTGGATATGGGATTGTACAAAAATTGGGCTTTTACCAGTTGTTTAGGGGCTTCTCTTGTGATGATGTAATCACTAATCTAGAGCCAGACATCTTGGAATGTGAAGTCAAGTGGGCCTTAGAAAGCATCACTAAGAACAAAGCTAGTGGAGGTGA
>SJYX01014860.1:499677-571043 GCA_006410675.1 Oreotragus oreotragus | reverse complement strand
GCCGAAGAATTGATGCTTTTGAACTGTGGTGTTGGAGAAGACTCTTGAGAGTCCCTTGGACTGCAAGGAGATCCAACCAGTCCATTCTGAAGGAGATCAACCCTGGGATTTCTTTGGAAGGAATGATGCTAAAGCTGAAACTCCAGTACTTTGGCCACCTCATGAGAAGAGTTGACTCATTGGAAAAGAGTCTGATGCTGGGAGGGATTGGGGGCAGGAGGAGAAGGGGACAACCAAGGATGAGATGGCTGGATGGCATCACGGACTCGATGGATGTGAGTCTGAGTGAACTCCAGGAGATGGTGATGGACAGGGAGGCCTGGCGTGCTGCGATTCATGGGGTCGCAAAGAGTCGGACACGACTGAGTGACTGAACTGAACTGAACATGTGGCACAGTGGTGATGAATCTGTCTGCCAATTCAGGAGACACAGGAGATGCGGGTTCCATCCCTGGGTTGGGAAGATGCCCTGAAGGAGAGCATGGCAACCCACTCCATTATTCTTGCCTGGAACATCTCATGGACAGAGGAGCCTGGTGGATGACAATACATAGGGTTGCAAAGAGTTGGACACGACTGAGCATGTGTGCATGTTGTTTGGATGCTGAAGTTAGACAAACATAGTGTCAGAAGTAAGTATGTTAAAGGGGAGTACCTCTTATAATTGGGAAGAAAATGAGATTTTTAAGTTTTTGAAATCATCTACTTTTTGTCTTACTTTATTCAAAGTATAATCCTAAGTTCCCCATAAGACTTTTTAACAAATGAAATCACTCATTATGGAAATTTACCTTCTGCTTTTATCAACATTTTCATATATCTATACATTTAGAGCTAACTAGAATTAGAGGTGTTTTCTACATAAAAATGTTCAGATTGTTTTAATTTAGTGTAAGTTTTTCTAAAATTATGAATACTCACTGAAACTTTTAAAATAGTATATATGCAAGAAAATCTCCCCATTCATCACTGAAGTTGCTTACCCACAGCAAATCTAATGTAGGCATTAATAATGTATCCTTTTTGGCAAATGTTAAACTTATATAAAATTCAGGAATCTAAGTATTGACTACAACATGCTGAACTTGGTTTCATTTAATTGATTTTAAGGACCTTTATTTCTTGAGTCATGGAATAATACCTTGAGGATTTCAGAAATGTTAATCATAAAGCTTTATTATGTTGTATCTATAACCTTCTTTCAAACTCTCTTTTCAGCCACTTTATGGAAAAGTACTTATTGAAAATGAGTTACTGAAAAAGATTATTTGTGCAATGCATACTAAGATACTCTGTGTAAAGCACTTAATTTGAAAGAAATATTTTACATTACAACTGACGTTAGAAGATCATAATTACACACATGAAAAGTCTTCTTGGTGTTCTTCTTTTATCTATTTTTAAAAGAACATGTGGATTTCATATATATTCTAACATTTGCACTTTATTTTTTCTTTGAGTCTCAGGCACTATGTGAAGCAGTAAAAATACTGTAGGGATCAAGTATCAAAGTCCCTGTCCCCTTAGAGGCCACTTTTAATTGGAGAGAGGGACAATAAAGTGAATGAACAAATCTCATCATGCAATAAGTGATAAAGGCAATGGCAGCTGAAGATGGAGCCACATTATTGTTACAAAGATAAGATGCCAGAGAAGTCAGCTCAGGAGGTATCCATATACTGGCTGTGTTCTCTAGTATGTCCTCAGTGTCCACATATGCAATGTATAAATTACATTTTCATACTGTCTATGCTGAGTTAAACCCTTACTCAACAAAGTTAAAATGTCAGTCTACTAGTGCCTTGTCAAAAAGGAAGAGATATTTAAAATATTGGTTAATTTATTTTAGTATAACCTCTTACTTGCATTTGATCTAGTTATTTAAATTATAGTTTAATTCTAACAAGAAAACGTGTTTTATAGAAAACATGTATTGAATCCTTCTTTTGTCCTTAGGTTCATATTTTTTTGAAGTGTATTTAAAGAACTGAGTTATATACACTATTTTTGCAACTTGAATAACATCAATATGTTCTTAATACTTACTAATAATCATGTGTTTGATTTTTGCTTTGCTCCTTTTTCCAACCTACATTTTGGTCCACAATTCATAAATGAGCACTAAATCAGAATTTTCCAACAAGTAGAGTAAGAACTTGTCATTTCCACTGGGTAATCTCTACATTAATATCCATGATAAATATAAAATATTTTTATTGAATCAATGTCCCCAGATAAGAGTTGTTTCAGGATGCAATACAATACTAACATTGTACCAACTCTGGGAACTCAAGCTAGAGAATATATTTAGAAATGGATACAATAACTTGACTACAATATAAATTAACTCTTTGTATGTGTGTGGAAAATGAAAGAAGAAACAAGAATAGCTAAAACCTAGGAAGAAAGTGATTAATATGGACATATTCAAAAAATGTGAGAATGGAGATGAAAACACTGAACTATGCAATTGCATATTTTCCCAGGTAAACTCGAAGTGTCAGCTTCAAGATAGGGTTGGTATTTTCATAGGATTGTTTCCCAGCACTACATTATATTCAGTCAGTCAGAGTCCCACTTATTTTGCATTCAAACATTTTATTGCTTTGGAAAACTGTCCTTTATTTGTAATTTAATGGATTCCTATGATTTAGTAACAAATATACCTAGATGTACCGCAAATGGGCTGTTTATACTATGGTATAAACAAGCCTGGGCTTCCCTGGTGGCTCAGTGGTAAAGAATCCAGGAGTCTGCCAATGCAGGAGACACCAGAGACTCAGGTGCAATCCCTGGGTCTGGAAGATCCCTGGAGAAGGAAATGGCAACCCACTCCAGTACTCTTGCTTGGGGTATTCCATGGACAGAGGGACCTGGCAGGATAGAGTCCATGGGTTCACAAAAAGTAAAACACCATTCAGCGATTAAACAGCAGCATAAATTAGCCTACAATATGAAGTGTCAGCACAGCTTTCAGAGTGTTAACCTGCAAAATCATTCTGAACAAGCACAGGACTTTCAGGCTACTGATACCCTTAATTTAAGTGATAAAACTGAACTGCTTAGCTTTATATTTTTTTGATATGCGCTAATCAATAATTTCCAACCTTGTTTCTTCACTCTGCATGTTGTCTTCTATTTTCCTATACAGTCTTAGGAAATATTAAAAACAAAATGAAAGTAAAAGCTTTTAATAGGTTATTAAGCAACTCATGTTTTAATATTGAATTAGGCCCTGTGAGAGCCGAAAAGGCAGTAATACCCATGGACTCTGCACTTGGAGAGTTTGTAATTTGTTGGTAAGATGAGATAAAAACAAACTGTTTACAGAAGTTAAACAACAAGAGAATATCATAGAAATTTAATTATAACTAATTCTAATGTTAAATGTGTGTGTGTGTGTCTTCAGGCCTTGTGGTACTTTGAAATTAAGTGAAAAAGCACTTTGATGTACATGACAGGTTGCCATCATACAAGTGATGTGAAACCACAGCTTATTTATTTTTCTTGCTCCTCTTAACCCAACCCATATTTTATATATTTGAGATGATCACTTTAAGGAAAACTGAGAAGAGGAAGTAAACCTCGGCTTATTCTCTGTGTCTCTGAGCAGTTGTCCCCATGAGCTCTTCTGAGCACCCATGGGTCCTTGCCTGGGCCCTGTTACTCTGACCTCCTGGAACAGCATGGTTGCGCTAACCCAATTTATGAGATGCAACAACATCTGGTGGCATCAGCATCCTTGTTCGGCTCTGACTGTCACTCTCTGTCACCAGATGAATTGTCCCGAGTGGTTGTTGTGGTGTGTGATAATAAAGACGGCATTAGCAAACGTTGGGGTGGGGTGGGCAGAGGCATTCTTGAACCTCCCCGGGCAGGACAGCAAGAAAGGGGAAGTGGCAGGATGCACAAAAGTGCTGATGCCAGAAGGCCTGACACGCTGCAGGCGGTATGTGACATCTTGTGGCTTTTGGCTGTTGTTGGGTGTAAGGTATGTCAGAGTCATGATGGATGACTTTCAGCTCTTTCCCATTATATCATATCTGTAAGAAATCCCCTCTTCCTCAAATGTCTTTTTGTTCCCTTACCCTGAGCTGCAGATGGCATCTACCCACGCATCCCCATTGTGAGAAGCCTACAGAGGACTCCACCATTCTTCTGGGGATCCTGCTCACGGTTGAATTGCTAGCACTCAATTAAGACTCAAAATTATCGCTTTGGGCAGTTTAACCTCTTTTAACACAGAGTAATGGTAGTTTCTGTGACCATTTAGGAATTTCCAGACTTGCCACTGATACATTTCATTACAATCTGAAAGGAGAGAATCAGGGGGTAAAAACAAAGTGATTGTTTTTTCTATTCACTTCAGAATGAAATTATTCTTTAGAAAGAAAAAAAATTATCTTTGTGAATAAATCCATTTGTATACATACCTGAACTCCTCACAACATGTGAAGGCATCTTTCTATTATAAAATCCAGTCTAGGAATATTGATATTAGATGCAAAGGTTAAAGGTACATGAGCTGAAGCAAAGCTGCTTCTTTCTTTTTTTCTTTAGCTCAGTGGAATAGATTTTACATGTCTGATTTATGTAGCAAATACTTTTTCTTAGGAAAAATTGCAATAATGAGTAATATGGAAAGGGACAGACTGATTATATACAGCCTTTCCTATTTCTTGCTTATGATTGTACCAAGCATTATATAAAAGAGAATGTAAGCTGTAGTTATGGATAAATCAGTGAATGAGCACAAGGATTTCTTCTGAATCAGAGAAAAAAATCAATATGTCTTCTGGGTTGCTCCCAAGTTCAACATAACCTCTATGTCATGTACATGGTGTGGGCTCAGACAGCTCAAATGGAACATTCCAAACTAATGTTCAAATATTTGTGGACTGTGATGACGTTAGTTCAAGAGGGTGAGATCCACAGATCCCAGGAAAGCTCAGGGTACAGGTAAATTGGGTTTAGAGGGTAAGATCAAGGTACACACCTTGATGGTTACCAATGGAATGTTAGAATTCCCAGGAAGCATTCCTTGTCTGCACAGGTAAAGAATTAAATGACTCTTGGAAAAGTCACTATCAGGAGGAACACTTCAGTTAAAAAGAGAGATAAGAAAGCAATTAAAATAGGAGAGTTAATGAGAACAAGACAGGAATTTGTCAAATGCTTGAGGGAAAAGAAGAGTCATGGGTGAGGTTAAGTACAAGGCTCTGGGTCACTGACTGAGGAGGCTAATGATTTTTGAAGGCTGACCTTGTGAAATGATAATCCTTATCTACACCAGGGACAACAGGAAAATTATAATATTTAACACTTTCGTGCTTACTATGCACCAGAAACTCTTCCAAGTGCTCCGCATGTATCCAACAACCTTTTGAAAGATAGGTATCAAATCTATTAATAATTTAATATGATATCTTTCATAGCCTCCCATGTATGTGCTTTCTCTTAAGGCACTGTTTCCAAAATTACCAAATCGTATGATTCCCTGTTGCTCGTTTGTTCAGTTGTGTCCGACTCTTTGTGACCCCATGGACTGCAGCAGACCAGGCTTCCCTGTACTTCACCATCTCCCAGAGTTTGCTCAAACTCATGTCTGTTGAGTCAATGATTCCATATAACCATCTCATCCTCTGTCTTCCCCTTCTCCTGCCTTCAATCTTTCCCAGCATCAGGGTTTTTTTCAATGAGTCAGTTCTGGATGCTATTTAAAAATATAGATTCCTAGGGCTCTCCCACAGAGGTCTTATTTGGGCTAAGAGCCTTTACTTTTAACAAGTAACCCAGATAATTTTTTTCTGCTTAGAACATTTTGGAAAACACTGACTTTAAAAGTTTTTTAGATTTCTTACATCAGAAGTCTAGCAAAAATTTATACTTCAGATATTTTAAGCAGTGAACATTCAATACACATGTTTGCATGATTGTATGAGCACTTTGGATTATCAGTTCAGTTCAGTTCAGTTCAGTAGCTCAGTCATGTCCGACTCTTTGTGACCCCATGAATCGCAACATGCCAGACCTCCCTATTCCTCACCATCTCTTGGAGTTCACTCAAACTCACGTCCATTGAGTCCGTGATGACATCCAGCCATCTCATTCTTGGTCGTCCCCTTCTCCTCCTGCCCGCAATCCCTCCCAGCATCAGAGTCTTTTCCAATGAGTCAACTCTTTGCATGAGGTGGCCAAAGTACTGGAGTTTCAGCTTTAGCATCATTCCTTCCAAAGAAATCCCAGGGTTGATCTCCTTCAGAATGGACTGGTTGGATCTCCTTGCAGTCCAAGGCACTCTCAAGAGTCTTCTCCAACACCACAGTTCAAAAGCATCAATTCTTTGGCACTCAGCCTTCTTTACAGTCCAACTCTTAAATCCATACATGATCACGGGAAAAACCATAGCCTTGACTAGACGGACCTTAGTCGGCAAAGTAATGTTAGAGTATTACTAAAGAAATGTAGCCTGAAGTTCAAGGGTAACTTGACAATGGATAAAAGGATTTTCAGGTAAAAATCTTGCCTGATGGGTTTTATTAAAGTTCTTAGAAATAAATAAATTATAATGAATACAGTGCTCATTATGAAGTGGCCTCATGACGTACTGTAAATGAGTCTTGTCACAGTGTGGCAATCAAAGCTGGCTTCTGAGATCATAATAATGACCAGGGCATCCTTCTTATTGAACTAGGAAATATCTAAAAGAGGATTTTGTGTTCTATTGAAATGTCACACTACACTTCAGGCAAGCTCAAAATCTTCTTCTCTATCACCTCTACAGCATCTAGAATTATGACTTGATTTAACAGGATTTTAAGAGTCAAAAGGACTAGAATAGAGGAGATTTTTTTCCCCCTGAAATTCTGACCATAGCAATTCTCCTATTCAAAACAGTTATTTGAGCATCCAGAGAAAATCACCAGATGTCTGTCTTAGTTTTACAGGAGAAAATGGAGGTATAAAGGTGGTTGAAAATCACTTCTTCTTTTGTAAAAGCCATAATTTGTAAAAATCAACTAAGTTCCAAGGTAAAAATGTTATCAGTAAAGTGCTGGGCTCTCAGAAAATCCACACATAAAGGAAAATGTAGCTGTGTGGGTTTATAGAGCTGCCAAGCCATTTCTGGGCATCAGATCCCTAATCACAAGAGGGATGCAAGAGTGAAATAACCATGTGGGGTACCATTTCATTCTAACAAAAGGTTTGGGCTGAAGCCCAGTCACAAAATAATGAATCCGAAAAATCAAGCTGAATATTTATCAAACTTTAAATTTTCAATCCATGAATTTGAAGCATCATTATAGTCAAAGTCTTCTCCAACACCACAGTTCAAAAGCATCAATTCTTTGGCACTCAGCCTTCTTTACAGTCCAACTCTTAAATCCATACATGATCACGGGAAAAACCATAGCCTTGACTAGACGGACCTTAGTCGGCAAAGTAATGTTAGAGTATTACTAAAGAAATGTAGCCTGAAGTTCAAGGGTAACTTGACAATGGATAAAAGGATTTTCAGGTAAAAATCTTGCCTGATGGGTTTTATTAAAGTTCTTAGAAATAAATAAATTATAATGAATACAGTGCTCATTATGAAGTGGCCTCATGACGTACTGTAAATGAGTCTTGTCACAGTGTGGCAATCAAAGCTGGCTTCTGAGATCATAATAATGACCAGGGCATCCTTCTTATTGAACTAGGAAATATCTAAAAGAGGATTTTGTGTTCTATTGAAATGTCACACTACACTTCAGGCAAGCTCAAAATCTTCTTCTCTATCACCTCTACAGCATCTAGAATTATGACTTGATTTAACAGGATTTTAAGAGTCAAAAGGACTAGAATAGAGGAGATTTTTTTCCCCCTGAAATTCTGACCATAGCAATTCTCCTATTCAAAACAGTTATTTGAGCATCCAGAGAAAATCACCAGATGTCTGTCTTAGTTTTACAGGAGAAAATGGAGGTATAAAGGTGGTTGAAAATCACTTCTTCTTTTGTAAAAGCCATAATTTGTAAAAATCAACTAAGTTCCAAGGTAAAAATGTTATCAGTAAAGTGCTGGGCTCTCAGAAAATCCACACATAAAGGAAAATGTAGCTGTGTGGGTTTATAGAGCTGCCAAGCCATTTCTGGGCATCAGATCCCTAATCACAAGAGGGATGCAAGAGTGAAATAACCATGTGGGGTACCATTTCATTCTAACAAAAGGTTTGGGCTGAAGCCCAGTCACAAAATAATGAATCCGAAAAATCAAGCTGAATATTTATCAAACTTTAAATTTTCAATCCATGAATTTGAAGCATCATTATAGTCAAAGATTATGAATATCTGATTGTCACATAAGAAAAATTGTGATTTGATTATGTTTAAAGAAAATATAAGCTTTATCTCTTAGTAAAAATGTGTTCATGAAACCAAAGGACAAGTGGAGAAAAAACGGGGGGAACATATAATACACCATCTCTCAACTTCTGCATTGTTGGAATTTTAGGTTGAGCTCTTCTTGTTTGATGAGGATTCTGACTTGTGTGTTGAGGACATTGAGCAGCATCTCTGGTTTCTACTTACTAAACCCTTGGAGCCCTCCCCACCCTCCTGGGCAATCAAAAATATCTCCCAACATTGCGGCATGTGCCTAGGTAGGGAGGTGCAGGTAGGGTTATTCTTAGTTAGGAACTACTACTGTTGTATAAGCACCCCTCAGAGGAATGCTTTCCATTTTACCAAACTGCTGTATTAGTTTCTCAAGAAAATGGCCACAAGAGTATTTGTGATCAATGGTAGTTCAACTCTATTCTTTTTGGCTAGGACAGCATGTCTCCCCCCCCCCCCCCTAATTGGCTCAAATGAATCTTGGTTGCTCCAACAGGAACTAATGTCTAGGATGTCTTTCCTAGACAAACTGGTATCTGTCAGTTTAGGTGGCCGTTTGTCCTGATTTCCTGCCTGGGGAAGTTCTGATTTATGCCTGTTCTGAGATAACTATTAACAGTGTCCCCTTTAACTCTNCCCCGCCTTAACCTAATATTTCTAAAATCCCTGAAAATGGATTCAATAGAAGCCTCCAAAGCATTCTGTCCATAGAAAAGCTAATATAAATGCATGGATAGAGGAAAGAGATTTTCCTTAGAATCTCCAGATGCTGCAGGAAGTGGACTTATTCTTCAGTTGTTATTTAGTCTCGAAGTCATATCCAACTAGTTTGCCATACTATGGACTGTAGCCCACCAGGCTGCTCTGTCCATGGGATTTCCAGGGAAGAACACTGGAGTGGGTTGCCATTTCCTACACTGGGGTATCTTCCCAACTCAGCAGTCAAACCTGAGTCTCCCATATCTCCTGCATTGCAGGTAGATTCTTTATGCTGATTCAGTGCTGTGCTGTGCTCAGTTGCTCAGTTGTGTTCGGTTCTTCCTGACCCCATAGACAGTAGCCTATTAGGCTCCTCTGTTCACAGGGATTCTCCAGGCAAGAATACTGGAGTGGGTTACCATGCCCTCCCCAAGGGGATCTTCCCAACCTAGGGATCGAACCCAGGTTTCCCACGCTGCAGGCAGATTTTTTTTTTTTTTTTTCTCTAGTTTTCTCTTATGAGTCAGCTGGTAAAGAATCTGCCTGCAATGCGGAAGACCTGGGTTTGATCCCTGGGTTGGGAAGATCCCCTGGAGAAGGGAAAGGCTACCCACTCCAGTGTTCTGGTCTGGAGAATTTCATAGATTCCATAGTCCACGGGGTCACAAAAGTTGGACACCGATTGAGCGACTTTCAGTTTCTTTACCTTCTGAGCCACCAGGGATGCCCAGGGAAGCTGATTCAGTAGCCCATACTTATCCTTCCAACAAATAGTACAGGATTATTTGCTACTGGGAAACACATTTTTATTTTGCTTGTTTTACCATGCTTAGAGCTAAGAAGACACAGGCCTCAGTGTCTTTATAGGTTTATTTATAATGTCTTGTATTCCCTTCTTAAATATAGCCCCTTGTATATTCCACTCAACACTAGTTTTCTTCTACTTCAGACTGCAATTGAAACCTCTGTGTCAAGGAATCTCATGTCCTTGAATAGCGCTTTGTTTTATGTAGGTGCAGGCTGCGTTTTGCTTGCAGGTAAAGTAAGCACAGAAAACTAGCCTATTAAACGTGTAAAGAGCCTTGGTTAGAATAAAAGTCAGATAATACTCAGGATCTAGAATGATAGGAAAATACTGCCCTTCATAACTTTGTAATATTAGAAATAACCTCAAAATGAATGCTGGTACATTTAATTTGTTAGGGACATTAGCCTCATAGAAGTAGATTATCCAAAATTCATATTATTTTTCAAAAAAGGATTTTCAATTATTATATCTGTATTCTAAGAGTTAAAAGTACATATGTGTTAATGAATATATTTATAAATCAGTATCATTAGCAAGGCTTCCCTGGTGGCTCAGCAGTCAAGAATCCACCTGCAGTGTAGGAGACACAGGTGTCAAGGGTTCGATCTCTGGGGCTGGAAAATCCCCTGGAAGAGGAAATGGCAGCCCACTCCATTATTCTTGCATGGAAAATCCCATGGATAGAGGAGTTTGGTGGGCTACAGTCCAAAGAGTGATGCACAATTTAACAATTAAATAACAACAAAATCATTAGAAAATGTAATGTTTCCTAAGTGTTTCTTTCTTTTTTTTTTTTTGCTACAGAGAATCAAGTAAGCACTTTCAAAACTAAGCTATCTGAGCAAACTACGTTGAATCATACATTTGTCTTTGTCCTGGTAAGCTGAATAGAATCATGGATTATTAATTTGCTATGTCTCTTCTTTCTGCAGCTATGAGCTTGCATTTCTGATAACCATCTGCTCTCACGTGTTCCCTGTCCCACTCTGTGTCACACGCCCTCTCCCCCACCCTCTCCCCTACACCCTGTTGATGTAGAATGGTAGTAAAGAGTTGAGTTCATTGGCTTGAATGAGATGAAAGCTCTTTAAGGTCAGAGGCAGAGACACATTTTTAAAAGACTGAATTACTTAAAATTACATGCATGCAGCAAGACTCTAAAAGAGCAGTGTCTAAGAGTCCCAAGAACTTTTTTCCCCCCAAGAAATCAGCAGTTGTTATTTAGTGTAGAGTACTACTTAATATTCACTTCAATCAATGTCCCATCTCTAATGATTGCTTCTCTGAGTGGCATCCACCCAGGGCTCCAGCAATAAATATTTAATAAAGGGAATTCCTTCTACTTTTTCTTTCTTTTCCCCTTATGCATTAAATGAATTACATGATTTTAACAATCAAAGCTGCTCTCTCAAATTCTACTATGTCAGTATTTCACATTCCTGAAAACTCTGTCTGTACTGGGTTGATTTACAGTGAAACATTTAGAAAGGCCGAAGTTTTGGGGGTGGATTTGGACAAGGGGGAAAAACACCCATAAAATTTAGACACTTAGCTCACAAAGTAGAAAGGTTCTTCACCATTGGTGGGCATTGCTACATATTCGGTCATTTCAATGTTAGGGCATAGAAATTCTGCTTACTGCAGAGGGGAAAATAAAGATATTTTACTGGCTTTGTGGAGGGCTTGATTTCCCAGAGATCTTTTTTTTTTTTTCCTCCTCCTTTTCTTCTTTTTCTTTTTTTGGTAGAATTCTCTGTGTGCTGAAGACATTCTGTTCTGGTGAGCTCTGCACTTCTTATTCATGGCAATTATGTTCACATCTTTGATCTTGGATGAGATCTCTTGTGCATATTTTGTTCTATTTATGTCTTTGATCTGGTTTCTTGTGATTTTTTTTTTTTTAAGGTTGTGTTTTTACTCGAAAGACATTCAGCCTATGATATCTAAAAAGGAAAAAGAGGTGAAATTTATTTTATCCATATGACATTGTCTTTTTAGGCATATGGATAAATTAGACTATGTACCTCTCAATGCCTTCTTCCAATATGCTGATAATTTGTGTTTTTTCAGATGTCATAACAGTGAAAAGCTCAACAATCAGATGGATTGCAGCACAGTGGATCAAATTCAGCTCAACAATTTTGCAATCTTGCTATTGCATTTGTCATAAAAGAATCAAATCGATCTTCCAATGATATGGTCTGTGATATAGCTAGAGAATAGTAACAGAATAAATTCATAGAGTTCTTGCTTATGGATAGCTTAAGGAGTCTTATTTATTTGTTATCACCATGATCATTTTATTTAATATGAATTTATTTTCTTGTTTATATAACATCATTTATATTCAGGTTTCAAGAATTCACCCAGGTAGCTTCAGGGTGACATGTATTACTAAGGGGAGATTAGGCAATCAGATAACAGCTAGCGGTCGCTGTAGTGATAGCAAAGTGCTATGAATAAGGGGGCCGCGCGGGACCTAGGAATGTACATGACAAAAATTGGTCACCATGGCAACATCTGAGCAGTGGGAGACAGGAGCTGAACTGAGCAACACAGAGCTGCAGTGGCCTGATTGAAAAGAACTGCCTATAATTTAGCTTGACTGACTTGTTATGTAATATGTTTTTTGTACTATGCAAATGACTTTAGAAATGTGAGAATACAAAACAGTCTATAAATTTAGACTGCAATAAAAAACATACACATTTCTTTGAAAACAAGGTTAGAAATTCCAATTTGTAGCAAGCAAGCCAGCAGGTTTTTTGTTCCTAATGATCTTAGACTGTAAGCATCATCACAGGTATTTTTCTATAAAGCTATGTCAGTAAACAGGATTTCCATATTTTAGAAGCTTATTTATGCAAACGTTAAATATCATTTTATAAAAGCAAGTAAAACCAGAATTAAAAGGCAAAGAAAAGTGGCACAAATATAAGAAATTGTAAGCTGAATAGCTCCATGGTGAGCTTCATCACAGAAAATACAATTCAATAGAATTTTTCTTTTAATTTCTTTCTAGCCAGTGTTTGCTCCTTGAATTAGTTGGATAATTGTCCTTATTTTCCTTTTCAATTGGTTTGTGTGGCACAGTTAGTTACACATATAAGGGACCTTAAACATCCCTGTGATCTAGCAAACAAAAGCTGACTAGTGTTTTTCAGTTTTATGCGTAGGCTAAGGGAACTGGAATATATGTGGATTAAGGACAACATGAATACAACCTATTAAAAGTGTTTTAGAAACAATGATACCTCAGTCAATATATCTTCTAAGCATGGAATCCCTTCTTGAGACTCAGCAGTATTAAGAAAACAAGCACTTTATATATCATTTAAGCAGAATGATGAAGAATCATATAGTTTAATGGCAATATCTCTGCTAAACTGTGCATGTGTTAATGATAATATACTTATTAGTAGCTATAGAAATAGATCTTAAATTTACTGAGCATTTTGTATGTGCCAGGTGGTTTGTTGCCTTGTCTAATCCTCCTAAAAGTGTTGCAAGGTAGAAACAAACATTCTCCAGTTTTGCAGGTAGAGGCTTAGAGAGGTTAAGTAATTTGCCCAAATTACACAGATAGTAAAATTTCTCTGATTAGAACCTAGGGCCAGGAACCTAGTGATGGCAAAGTGCTATGAATAAGGGGGGACCCATCTGGTTCCAAAGCCTTGTTTTCTAAGCATCGTTCCTTAACTACCACGTATTCAGATTACTTCTTAATAAGGTCTTTCTTCTTTATTCCTATCACTAACACTTTTCTCTGCCCAGATCATGCCATATCAATTTATTGCAGACCTTCTTTGATAAATCCCAGTTTCCAGTCCTACACCCAGACACTGGGAACTTAACCTCTTTATTTTTTAATCTGAAACTCACAAACTTGCCTCTTATAAATTTTCTAAAGTTTTCTTCCCTTATGATAATGTGTCACTTAGACTTTCCTTCTATTTTATTTGGCCAAACTAGATTAGCAAGAAGAATTTGTCTTTGTTTAAGTCTTGAATGTCCTCATTCAAGTAATGTTTGTGTATAGATACCATGAAGAGTTCAGGAAGTAAAAATGAAGAACTGGCTAGGATTTGATAGAATTCAAAACGGACCTAGGCTGGAAGCAATGAGTCAGAGGGTTTCTCTCTTCTTGTGCCTGGTTCCTGTCACTCAACATCATATTTGTGATTATTCTTCCATGTTGCTTTGTGTGGCAGTAGTTTGTTATGTGCCATTTCTGCACAGTACTCCACTGTCTGATCATTCTGCAATTCATTTATCTTGGTTGTTTTTAGTTTGGGGCTAGTATGAATATTCTAGCATATGAAAAATATATGCTCACATTTCTTTAGGTACTGTAGTTGGTGGTCCATGGGAAAGACATCTAATCAACTCTTGGGAGTAAACACTGCCATGGAATTTTCAAACACCATTATACCACTGGCTTTCCCACCAGCAAACAACACAGGAAAATTCCATTTGTTTCACATCTCAGCAACAGTTGGTGTGGTCAACTGTTTTAATTTTAACCATTCAGAGGTTGAGAGGTGGTACTGTTTTTGATCACTATTGAGACTAAACATCTTTTCACATGTATGTGGTCTGTACATACATCTTCTTTTATAAGGTACCTTTTCAGGTATCTTATTCGGTTTTTCTATTTGGCAATCTGTCTTTCCCTTATTGATTTTTAAAAGTGTTCATTTTAAGTCATAAACCAATGCATTGACAAATTATTTACATAGGAAACTATTCACTCTTTCTCTCTTTTTACCTTCTTTCAAGATCTTCATCTGTTTTCTTCTTTTATGGAATTTGGGAATTAGTTAAGCTACCTCTAGTCAATGATAATAAAAATTCCAAAATGCAGTGGCTTAAATAAGGTAGAAACGATATCTTTCTTATTTATCCATCTGAATAGCCCAGGATGTTGAGAAGCTTGACTGTGTCAGGGGTCAAGTCTCAATTGATGTATCTGAAATCTTGAAAATATTGCTTTTGTCCTAAAGGTAGTTTCATCACCACTTTCAAACTAAAAGTGAAAAGTAAAAGTGTTAGTTGCTCAGAAGTGCCTGACTTGGCAGCTCCTGGACTGTAGCCCATCAGGCTCCTCTGTCCATGGAATTCTCCAGGCAAGAATACTGGAGTGGATAGCCATTCCTTTCTCCAAGGAACCTTCTTGACTGATGGATCAAACCCGGGTCTCTTGCATTGCAGGCAGATTCTTTATCATCTGAGCTGCCAGGGACCCTTTCAACCTCAGACTCAAGGGTAAAAGGAAAAGAGGCATGTGCCTTCTCCTTTATGGGTAAGGCTCAAAGGTTACATACCTCAACTCACATCCCATTAGCCAGATTCTAGCTTTATGGCCAAACTTCTCTACTAGGATAAAGGCTGGGAAATATACACTTAATGTGATGCTGGCTTTACTTATCTAAAGCCCCTATTTTATGGAATAAGGGGAGAAAGAATATTTTTGATCTTTGCCATCACTTAAACTGCCAAATCTCTAATTTCTGAATTTAGAGATTAGGAAGATTTATTAAGTAGGTACCTCCAGTGTATTTCTTCAGTTTACAAGACTGGAATCTGAAAAGTACTTGATATCCCTTGCAGGTAGCAGTCTCCAAAGGCATAGAATTTCAAAAGTGTTCCAGTGTATTAAGAGTTTGCTTAAAAATTTCACCTGGAAATAAAGTCAGATATATTTAGATTGTCAATTAGGGTCACATCATTTATAAACTTGGAGGAGGTCATGGCAACCCACTCAGGTATTCTTGCCTGGAGAATCCTATGGACAGAGGAGCCTGGCAGGCTATAGTCCATGGGGTCGCAAAGAGTCAGACAAGATTAACACACTGGGTGACCTTATTTAACTGAATTACCTCTTTAAAACTCTGTCTCTAAATGCAATCACATTTTGAGGTTCAAGAGGTTAGATTTTTCATAAATAAATTTGGAAAGGGACACAATTCAGCACATAACAGGTATAGAAATTACACTAGTTGACTATGGTGGTGTTAGTGCCTACACAAATAAATATTTGTTGTTGTTGTTCAATTGCTCAGTCATGTCTGACTCTTTGTGACCCCACGGACTGTAACATGCTAGGCTTCCTTGTCCTTCACTGTCTCTAGGAGTTTACTCAAATTCATGTCCGTTCAGTCAGTGATGCCATCCAACCATCTCATCCTCTGTTGTCCCCTTCTCCTCCAGACTTTTATCTTTCCCAGCATCAGGGTCTTTTCCAATGAGTTAGCTCTTCCCATTGGGTGGCCAAAGTATTGGAGCTTCAGCTTTAACATCAGTCCTTCCGATGAATATTCAGGGTTGATTTCCTTTAGGATTGACTGGTTTTATCTCCTTGTTGTCCCAGGAACTCCCAAGAGTCCTCTCCAACACCACAGTTCAAAAGCATCAATTCTTCCGTGCTCAGCTTTCTTTATAGTCCAACTCTCACACCCATACATGACTACTGGAAAAATCATAGCTTTGACTCTATGGACTTTTGTAGGTAAAGTAATGTCTCTGCATTTTAATACACTGTCTGCTTGTCATGGCTTTTCTTCCAAGGAGCAAATATATTTTAATTTCAAGGCGGCAGTCACCATTCACAGTGATTTTGGAGTCCAAGAAAATAAAGTCTGTCACCGTTTCCATTGTTTCCCCATCTATTTGCTATGAAGTGATGGGACTGGATGTCATGAGCTACAGTTTTTGAATGTTGAGTGTTAAGCCAGCTTTTTCACTCTCTTCTATCACCTTTATCAGAAGGTTCTTTAGTTCCTTTTTGCTTTCTGCTGTAAGGGTGAAATCATCTGTATATCTGAGATTATTGATATTTCTTCCTACAATCTAGATTGCAGCTTGTGCTTCATCCAGCCCATCATTTTGCATAATGTATTCTGCATGTAAGTTAAGTAAGCAGGGTGGCAATATACAGCCTGTACTTCTTTCCCAATTTTGAACCAGTCCATTGTTCCATGTCCAGTTCTAACTGTTGCTTTTTGACCTGCATAGAGATTTTGCAAATAAATATTGACCAAAGACAATATTAACACAAATAAATATTAACCAAAGAAAAAGAAAGGTTTACAAGATAGCCCAGTCTAACAATTTTCAATCAGGTTATACAAAGTCTATATGACTTCAGAAACAATTTCTAAAATTTTCAGAGAGTGACATCAAGATGACCAAATAAGACATTCCTTACTTATATCTTCCACCCAAATAATTTGGCATCATCCGTCCATGGACAAAGGTGTCTTTGTGGGAGCTGAAGGCTCCAGATGGGGAGTGAAACGTTTAGTCCATGAATGAAAACAGAAACTTTGAGGAGACATCTGAACTGCCAATTGTGATCCCGGCTGTGCACTTGAAAACAGCTCTCTGCCTCCGAGGGCTCAGTTACAGACATTTTTGGCTTTGGTTCTGTCACCAGCACCATAAACCCAGGACCCAGAAGGAATCTCCACCCCCCTATGTGTCAGGTAATAAGCTTGCAGACTTTGGTCCTGGCTGTGGACCCAGAGGTGCCTCATGAACTGGCTGCAGCCCGTCTCCCCTCTGGGAGCCCAT
This sequence comes from Oreotragus oreotragus, assembly GCA_006410675.1. NCBI lineage: Eukaryota > Metazoa > Chordata > Mammalia > Artiodactyla > Bovidae > Oreotragus > Oreotragus oreotragus. The sequence goes on along the minus strand of SJYX01014860.1, from coordinate 553,589 downwards.
GGAAAACACTCTCAGACAGTTATCCTTGAATGAGAAAGCTCTTGTGAAATTCCAGAAGTCCAGTGAGAAATTCTAGCACCGTGATGGGGGAGAAAAAGCAGGAAGAGGGTAGAGGGTAAGAAAAACAATCTCACTTAATTTAAGTCAAACTATTTGACTTAATCTAAATCGCACCTTCCCCAAGGTGGCACAGCTCTGTACCAAGATAGTCTTTTTTGGGTTTGTGATTTCTCCTGTAGGGGAAAGTGGGTGAGCACCTGGCTTCACCAGCTTTGCTAGTCACTGCCTAAAAGGCCCGTTTTTCTCTTGTCACATCCGTAGTACTGTGTTGCATTCCTGGGGGCATAAGTAGTTGGCAGAACAGAAGCCAGGGCTTAGAACATAACATATAAAGTGGCAGTGGATCCCCCTAACCACATCAGAGACTCAATGAGAAGACTTGCCCATAAGCCACCAGGAATACTTTGCCTACTGATCCCCCAAGTTGATCCATAGGCATCTCCAACACTCCTTATACTTCACTCACACACCTGTGTACTGTGCCTGACTTCTTGTATATATTCTGCTGCTAAGAACTTCAGTCATGTCTGACTCTGTGTGACCCATAAACGGCAGCCCACCAGGCTCCTCCATCCCTGTGATTCTCCAGGCAAGAACACTGGAGATGTTCTAGATGGTGGCAAAAGCAAGATTTTGCAGATAGCTGATAACAGAGCATGCCCAAATATGCAGGCCTGGAAGAGACCATTCTTGGGAAAGCAAAAGAGAGTTTTCAGCACATGGCCTGGCTCTAAAGGATCTGTTGTTGTTGTACATTGCTAAGTAATGTCTAATTCTTTGCGACACCATAGACTGCAGCGCTCCACACTTTCCTGTCCACTAGCTCCTACTGTTTGCTCAAACTCATATCCATTGGGTCAGTGATGCTATCCAACCATCTTGTCCTCTGCCACAAGAGGGAGGGAGCAAGAAGTGTAGAATAAGTATACCTACAGAAGGTCTGAGAAAGTCTCAGAATACCTACCAGAGTTGATGGAAGGTATTTCTCTCTTAAAATCAGTCAGTAGAGACTGGAGGATGTGACAGCTACTTTAAATGTGAAGACAACAATGCAAACCTTTAATGAACATGAAAAATCAAGGAAACACTGTGAGTAAATATAATAATTTCTAGTAACTTACCTTAAAGACATAGAGATCTGTGTTTTACCCCACAAAAAATTCAGAATAGTTGTTTAAGGAAGCTCAATGAGTTACTAGAAAACATAGCAAGATAATTCACTGAAACAAGAAAAACATTACATATTTTTTTTAAAAGTTTAGCAAAGAGATAGAAACTGTAGAAAAGATCCAAACATTCTTCTGAAGCTGAAGAATACAATGAATGAAATGAAAATTAGTAAAACAGAGAGTGTCAATGTTAGAATGGATCAAGCAGAAAAAAGAATAAGCGAATTGGAAAACAGTATACTTAAAATTATCCACTCAGAAGAGAAGAAAGAAAAAAGTTTGAAAAAGAATGAATAAAGTCTACCTGATCTATGGGATATCACTATTAGAAAAAACCTGAGGTTGATGGAGCCCAAAAGAAGTGAAGAAGAAGGCAGCAAAAAAACTTAAAGAAATTCCCCAAATCTGGGAAGAGATTTAAACATTCAAGTTTGTGTAGCTCATAGATCCCCAAGAAAATTCAATTTAAAGATGGTCTCTCCAAGACACTTATAATATTATAAAATACAGTAAAGTAAAAATGCAAGAAACATCATTATAATAATAAAAAAAATACCAAAGAGGCAATCTTAAAAGCAGCAAGAAAATAGAAGATTTTAATTTACGAGGGAACCCCCATAAAGCTATCAGTTATTTTCTCTGCAGAAACCTGACTGGCCAAGAGGGAGAGGGATGATATATTCAAAGTGCTGAAAAAAAAAAAATTCCCAACCCCAAATATTCTATGCAACAAAGTTGTCCTTCTGAAATGAAGAGGAGAAAGACTCTCCCAGACAAACAAAAGCTGAGGGAGCTCATGACTGCTAGATTTGATTTATAAAAAATGCTGGTTTTCCCAGGTGGCTCTAGTGGTAAAGTACCCTCTTGCCAATGCAGGAGATGTAAGGGATGTGGGTTTGATCCCTGGGTGAAGAAGATCCCCTGGAGAAGGGCATGCACCCCACTCCAGTATTCTTGCCTGGAGAATTCCATGGACAGAGCAGCCTGGTGGGCTACGGTCCATAGGGTCACAAAGATTCAGACACGACTAAAGTGACTTCAGAAATAAAGAAACAAACAAAATCATTCTCAAAGGAATCTTCAAACTGAAGTTAAAGGATAGTAATTAGTAACACAAAAACATATAACACAGTGGTAAACATATTGTCAAATTCAGAATACATTAGTATGTGATGTGTTAACTACTTCTAGTATAAATGTTAAAGAACAAAATTATTACAAGTAACTGTAGCTACCATATTTTTAAATAAATATATAGTATTAAAAAGTAAATTATATAATTAAATATAATATATGAAAGAGGAGATTAAAAGTATAAAATGTTTTTTATGATAAAAGTTGTTATTTGTATAAAATAAATAGTTATATCTATAGGATGTTTTAAGCCCCATGGTAACCACCAGACAAAATCCTGCATAGAGACACAAAGATAAAATGAAGGAAATCAAAGCACACTCCTATTGAAAATTATCACCTCACAAAGGAAGACAGAGAGATTAGAGACTAAAAGAAAGGAACATGGGCCAGGAAAAAGTAAGATAAAGATTAAAATTTGTAAGCCCTTACCTATTAATAACTACTCTAATGTAAATGGATTAAATTCTCCAATCAAAAGGCAAAAACAGCTGAGTGGGGAATAAAAAAAAAAAAAAAAAGCTGAGACCTGACTATACATTGCCCACAGGAGACTCACTTCAGCTTCAAGGATATTTACAGGCTCAAAGTGAAGAGATATAAGGAGATACTATGTGCAAGTGGAAACCAAAAGGCAACAAAGGTAAGTATGCTGATAGCAAATAAAATGGGATTTAACTCAAAAACTGTAACAAGAGGTAAAGAGGGCCATTATATAATAATAAAGGTGTCCATTCATCAAGAGAAGAGAACAGTCATAACTAGATATGCACTGAACATGGGAGAACTCCAAATATTTTAAGCAAATACCAACAGGTCTGAAGGGGAAAATAGACAAAAATGCAATAACGGTAGGGGGCTGTAATATGCTGCTTCGCTAATAGATAAATCACCCAGGCAGAAAAAAATAAAGAAAGGGAAGATTTGAACTGTACTTTAGACCAGATGGATTTAACAAATATATGAACATTCAATCCAAGAGCAGCAGATCACTTATTCTTCTAAAGTACAAATGGAGCATTCTTTTGCATTGCCTTTCTTTGGAACTGGAATGAAAACTGACCTTTTCCAGTCTTGCAGCCACTGCTGAGTTTTCCAAATTTGCTGGCATATTGAGTGCAGCACTTTCACAGAATCATCTTCCAGAATTTGAAACAGCTCAACTGGAATTCCATCACCTCCACTAGCTTTGTTCTTAGTGATGCTTTCTAAGGCCCACTTGACTTCACATTCCAAGATGTCTGGCTCTAGATTAGTGATCACATCCTCATGATTATCTGGGTCGTGAAGATCTTTTCTGTACAGTTCTTCTGTGTATTCTTGCCACCTCTTCTTAATATCCTGTCTCTTATACACATCTAGATGTGTATAAGAGACAGATTCTACTGTTGATGATAGCCAACAAGATAAACATCTCCTCATTGGAGTTTTGACTGTTTCTTATCAAATCACAAACTAAACATTGTTAAGAATCTCATATATTATCATATAGATATGTGCATCATTGAAGTTGTTCTCATATGTTTTGGTTCTGGCTTCATAGAAAATATTAATAGAAAATGGTAAGTATGTTTTAAGAATGATGATCATCTTACTTTAGTCAATCCTCAAATTTAAATAATAGCCTTCAGCAGTAAAAGTTGTATCCTAGTACCTGTGATCCAGCTGCATCCTTTCTTGTAATGGACTTTGCAGGAATATGACTTTCATAAATATTATAGCAAAAGTCTCACCTTGAAGCAGTTGTATTTTACAACATAAGTTAATGGAGAAATGAAAAAAATACAGCCATATCTGTATGTGTTATGCCTACAAGGTTACAATAAAAATGAGAATAAAACACTGCAAGTTCAGGATATTTTGGCCATTTATTACTAAGATATTCAATAAATACTGTAAACCCCAAAATAGGACATTGGGAGCAATAAGGCAGCACTCCAACTGTGTGAACAGAATAACAAATTAAGACTATGAAAAACATACAAAAACATTTTTGAACATTTTGGAAAAGAAATAACCCCACCATATAATCAAAGATGTGCTTTCAGGGTGATGATTTAGTAGCTGCTATTTTTCTTTCTGAAAATAACTAAAAGCAGTGAAAAAAATGCAAAGAATTGATGGCATGGGAGAATAAATACAGCTGGCAGATACTGGATGAATACTGTCCCTCATCAGAAAAAAAATATAACATATAGATGACTAACTAACTTGCATGCATTTTGACCCAAAGACAGGTTCTAGTTTTACAATGTGGGCTGGTCAAATCCAAAATTCTCTGTAGTTTTCTTTGAAGAACCAAGTCTTCAAATAGTTAAGAATATATACACAAACATCTTAGAAAGAGGAAAACTGTAGAGTTTCCAATTCTTTGTATAAGTGAAAGTGAGGGTGTTAGTCACTCAGTCGTGTCCAACTCTTTGTGACTCCATGGACTGTAGCCCCTCACCCTCAGGCTCCTCTGTGCATGGAATCTTCCAGGCAAGAATACTGGAGTGGATTGCTGTTCCCTTCTGGTTCATCTCTGAACTATGCATTCCTAGTATCCCAAGCCAGGCTAAAATAACTGACCTGATGATTTTAGCTTTGAGGCTGAATTCAGCCTGCTATCTTTGGGAAACATAACAGAATACAAATTGTTCAAACTATGTAATTCAAAATGTCTAGGATAGGACCCAAAATACTAGGTATATGAGAAGCAGCAAACATAATCCACACTAAAGAGAAAGGCAATAAGTGAAGACCAATCAAGAACCGACTTAGATGTTGGAATTAATGTACCAAATACTACCATATCTGTGCTCAAGAAGATAAAAGAAAATGATTTTATAAGGAAAAACAAAAATCTAAAGTAGTGAAAAAATGCAAAATAAGAAATTGTAACAAAATATCACTTGGAGAGATTTAAAATAAGATTGGAGGTGATAGAAAATCAAGTGAGGAAGAGAAAATAGAGCAATAAAATAGATATTCAATCAGAAGGATAGCAAAGAAATAAAATTGGAAAACTAATAAAGAGAATGTCAGGAACTTGTGAAGCAATATAAATATACTTAACATAGTCATAGCTGGACACCTAGAAGAGAAGGGGAATTAAATTATAGGGGAATTATTCTAAGAGAGTATTTAGTTGGTACCTCAAATTTTTGAAAGATGTAAATTTAGACAAGGAAGAAAATCAGAGAAGCATATTTAATAAGAAAGGAATTCATACCAATCACATTATAGGCAAATTTCTGAAGCTCAAAGTGAAGGTTATATTTTCAAAAGGGGCTGAGAAAGGCAATTCAAAGTATACAGGGCAAGAGTAATTTCAATAGCTGGTCAATTTTTATCAGAAACAGTGGACACTAGAAGACAGAATGATATCTGTAACTTCTAAAAAGGAAAACACAGACTATCCCCTAAAAACAAAACAATTAAAAACAATTTTAAGTGCAGTGGCCATGCCTACATTGATGAATTTAGGTGAACTAGATATTTTCAAATAGAAAACTTGCATAATTAAAATTATTGAAAACATTATATCAAGGAAAAGGAAAATTATACAAGGCTTTCTGAAGAGAACGAAGAGCACACGAAATGTAAATTAAAATAAAAATATTTGAGTAAAAATAAAAGCAATGTTTTCCCTGTGTATTTCTTAAAACTGCATAAAGAAAAATTACAACATTGTCTGGTGAAGTTTATGATCAATAGAGGTTTTCTACATATGATAACAGTACAAAAATGAGAGATGTGGTAAATTGTCCTACAGCATTGTATGCTTTCTATATTTTCCATGAAGTTTTAAAGTATTAACTCTATTTAGACAGTGAAAAGTTATNGTATGGATGTGAAAGTTGGACTGTGAAGAAAGCTGAGTGCCGAAGAATCGATGCGTTTGAACTGTGGTGTTGGAGAAGACTCTTTAGAGTCCCTTGCACTGCAAGGAGATCCAACCAGTCCATTCTGAAGGAGGTCAACCCTGGGATTTCTTTGGAAGGAATGATGCTAAAGCTGAAACTCCAGTACTTTGGCCACCTCAAGTGAAGAGTTGACTCACTGGAAAAGACTCTGATGCTGGGAGGGATTGGGGGCAGGAGGAGAAGGGGACGACCGAGGATGAGATGGCTGGATGGCATCACTGACTCGATGAACGTGAGTTTGAGTGAACTCCGGGAGATGGTGATGGACAGGGAGGCCTGGCATGCTGCGATTCACGAGGTCGCAAAGAGTCGGACACGACTGAGCGACTGAACTGAACTGAACTGACAAATGGAGCATTCTCCAGGATAGGTCACATATGAGGTCATAAAACAAGTGTCAGCAAATTTAAGAAGATTTAAAACATGCCAAGTATCTTTTACGACAACAGTGGTATGGAAGTAGAAATCAATAGCATGAAAAAAAAAACAACCAAAAATTTAATAATATGTGAAAATTAAACAATACACTCATGAACAACCAATGGGTTAAAGAAGACATCAAAAGGGAAATAACAACAAAAAAAAGGAAATTTAAAAAAATCTCCAAACAAAAATGAAAAAAATGATATGCCTAAACTTATGAGACACAGCAAAAACAGTTCTAAGAGGAACGTTCTTATAAACACCTATGTTATAAACATATGTTCTTATAAGCATCTATGGTTATAAACACCTGCCTTAAGAATTTTATTCAACCATAGAAAAAGAAGGAAATTCTGCCATTTATGACAACAGAAAAAGACAAATGTTCTGTGATTTCATTTATGTGTGATCTAAGAAAGCTAAACTCAAAACAGAAAGTAGAATGGTGGCTGACAGGGCTTGGGGTGGGGTGAGGGAAAAGTGAAGCTGTGGGTCAAAGTGTTCAAACTTTTAATTATAAGATGAATAGGTTCTGAGAATCTAACGTACAGCATAGTGATGATAGTTAACGATACTATGTCATATATTTGAAAATTGTTGAGAGTAAATTGTAAATATTCTTACTACACACGTATGCACAGACTAATTACATGAGGTGAAGAAGGTGTTAACTAACCCTATAGTGGTAATAATTTTGCAATATATACATTTATGAAATCATCACATATACATCTTAAAGTTACACAATGTTATATATAAAGTATGTCTCAATAACGCTGGTAATTTTTGTCCAGTGTTTGCGAGTTTCCTTTTTTCCCTTGTGAACCTGGATATGAATGTTTGTAGGGGTTAACCCTTCTTCCCCCATTCTTATCATTACAAATGTTCTTTGTGTGTTACTGAAGGTTCCAATCACCAACCATTACTATGTTTCTGTACACAAGTGCATTGCTACAGCCAAGAGCACACCTACACGTCATGTCAGGCTTAGGAGTGAGAGCAGAGGTTTCTTCTCATATCCATCAGCTAGGCTGTGTTGGTTGTAGACTTGAAGGTACTGATAGGGATTCCTATGGCCAGACAAAGAAGACCTGGGCTTGTGATATGCATTTTTTATGCTGTGAGTTTAGAAACCAGAATATGAACTCTGAATTAAGATGAGCATAGAAACCAGAACCCTGAAATGAGGTAACTAATATGAGGGGAACACTGAGACCTCAGGACAGATGTGATGAAAATAACAGTGGAGTGGGTACTGAGGATGAGGAAAATGACAGTGGTGGGCAGGGAGAGCTGGGATGGAGAGAGTGGATCTTAGCCACGATGATGTAAACAGGGCAGATGGTGATCCTTTCTTTGTCTTTGTCATTCTGCCTCACCTCTCTCTTCCCATCACTGACAAGTAGAGCAGAAGGGTGTTTGGAAGAGTGGAAGGTATATATGGCTGGGAAGGAAAGAGAAATGTAGGATATACAGTAGCTGGAAGAAAGAGGGGCTGATCTAGAAGTGGAAAGAACAGAGAGATTTTGCAGCAATGTAGCTGAAGTTGTCATCCTTGTTGTCGCTATTATTCAGCGACTCAGCCGTGTCCAACTCTTTGTGACACCATGGACTGCAGCACGCAAGGCTTTCCTGTCCATCACCATGTCCTGGAGCTTGCTCAAATGCATGTCCATTGAGTCAGTGATGCTATCCAACCATCTCATCCTTTGTCATCCCCTTCTCCTCCTGCCTTCAATCTTTCCCAGCATCAGGGTCTTTTCCAATGAATCAGTTCTTCACGTCAGGTGGCCAAAGTATTGGAGTTTCAGCTTCAACATCAGTCCTTCCAATGAACATTCAGGACTGATTTTCTTTAGGATGGACTGGTTTGATCTCTTTGCAGTTCAAGGGACTCTCAAGAGTCTTCTCCAATACCACAGTTCAAAAGCATCACTTCTTCAACACTCAGCCTTCTTTATGGTTGTCATCCTAGATAAACTTAAATGTAACTTATAGTTCCCATCTCATCATAGTAAACCTACCTAATCTTTTAATCATTTATACTTTTTTTTTTTTACCAGAACCATGATGATGTTAGGGCTTTTGAGCCCTAGCTTTAGGTAATGTCAGGTAAAGAACCTGCCTGCCAATGCAGGAGCATAAAAGAGGCAATTTTGATCCCTGTGTCAGGAAGATCCCCTGGAAAAGGGAATGGCAACCCACTTCAGTATTCTTGCCTATAAAGTCCCATCAATAGAAGAGCCTGGCAGGCTGAAGTCCATGGGGTCGCAAATAGTCAGATACAACTGAAGCAATTTAACACGCATGGTAATGTGCTCATTCTTTCAAAAAAAAGAAAAATAACATCACAAATAAGGGCAGAATTACTTTAATTAAATTTAAATTTATTTAGAAGTTATGAGACTCAAAGCCCCTTTTGGAAAGTCTATGTCTTATATTTAATTTTGAAAAAGCACATACTTTAATTTGATATAACATTGAAAAATTATAGAAATGGATGAATTTTTTTTCTGTGACTATTTTTCCTCACTAGATATTACAAGAAAACAGCATGAAGTCATTCAGATATAAAAGTATTTGAGTTCTCTCCATGCATCTATATTCTTTTCATTTGCATCTCTCTGTATACTTAGTGCATCAGTGTCAAAGAAGCTCATTCTATGCACAGGGCCATATTCCCACAGGAGCCATTACCTACATATGGAAAAGATGTAATTCTAAACAAATAACTAAGCCATTGCCTAATTTTTCTTTTGTTTCCTCACTCTATTGCCTGTTTGCACCTCTACACTGAATGCTTCCTGGAAGAAAAGCACCATGCTAGCTAGCAATGTTGAGGTTTTACCTGGTCTGAAGAAATGCTCTTTGCCCTTCAGCAATTTAGGAAGTAAGTGAGGTGACAACCATCCTAATTCCCAACCCATATGTCAGGGGAGAGGACTGTCATATGGCTACATAATAATGATCACTCTGTAGAGGTTCTTTCCTCTGTAGGCACAGAACTCTGTGACCTGCTCAGACTCGACATATATTAGATTTGCTGTCTGGAAGATCTGTGCCATCTGGGACCTGGTGGAATGGGCCGAGAGGATGACAGGGTATAGTTTCTGTGTTTTTGTTCAGGCAGCTGAGCAGCAACACTGCATGGATTTATAGGAGTCTCCTGTAACAAAAGTCTTAATGCATATGGAATTGGAGAGGAGAGGAGTTCTCTTTCCTCAGACTAGACCTTAAAGGGAAGGTGAGGTGAAGTTCCTGGAATAGAAGATACAAAGTGGGGGGACAGAAATGAACACAGTTTTATAAATTACCTATTGTTTGTACATATTTACAATGCAGTCAAGGTTACAGGCTTTGGAATAATTCATTCAGAAAAGACTTTTTTTAAAAAGAAAATACTTATAGCTGGCCGAGTGCCTGGTGTATACCAAGAACTGTCCTACATTCTGGGTGAACATCAATGAAGAAAACAAAGAAATCCTCTGCTTTTGTGGAGTCTATGTTTTAATGGAGAGAGCTGCAAAGCAAGAGAAATAAATAGATGTGTTATATATTGTCTTAGACGGTGACAAGTGCTATGGGAAAAAAAGAAGTTGGCTTATGGGATGGAAGGTCACAGGAAAGAATGACATTTGAGCAGAGACTTGAAAGAAATGAGGGTGGTAAGCCACGGATATAATGGGGCAGAAGAAACAAGAAGCACAAATGCCCTGGGGTGGCAGCAAGGATAAGAAGAAGGCCCAGAGCAGAATGAACAGAGAGAGGGCAAAGTGCCGACATTCAGAAAGGAAATGGAAGCCAGACTATGTTGGTGCTACTTGGACGCTTTGACTTTTACTCTGGGTTAAGAGGCAAGGCTCTGGGGCATTTTGAGAAGCAAAATATGCTCATGCATCCAAATATTTGATAAGCTTATGTTTCAGACCTGGTTCCCAGTGTGTTGGGGAATTTTGTCCCTGGTGCCACCTAATGAAGGGCCATGGCAGGCTGGGAGCAGAGAAAGGATTTAGTTGGCACAGAGTCTTAGACGTGGGGAGTACTTTGATCAAATGCTTTGAGAAGCATTAGAAACATGATTCAAGCCTCATCTTTAGTGAACGTCCCCAACCTCTATAGACCACACTCTGGCAAATAGCATTTCCTTGGGGTGGTTTTCTACTCTTAGAAGCCTGAAGTGCTGGCAAGTGCCTTTATTATATCTACTATAAAAAATAAAATGCTTTTTCAGCGAGGAAGAGTTGGTCTTTATCTTTTTTCGTACTGTACCTTAGTGAAAGGAATTTGGGTTCTTTCCTTTTCCTTTTGCTTTGAAGGACAAAAAGGAGCAGAGTCTGAAATGACTAAATGTTTGAAATGGAGATGAGCGTGGAAGAAGGGGACTTAAAATCATACTATATGGTGACACCAAACATATGCTTCTCCTGGGGCACAGAATAGTAGGACGTGGACTGTGTGACCATGTAATAGAGTTAAACAGGTGTAAAGAAGGTAACCCAGGCAGTGACAAGAGCTGTGGAAGGAGCTGGAGGGAAATGAGTAAACTTAGACAACAATACAGAAGGCAAAGCATTACCAATTGGTAACAAACTGAATAAAATGTGCTAAGACAGGATCTCCTGTTTGTTACAGTGCTTTCTGAATATACTAGCATATTCATTTCTTCAGGAATACTCCAAAGTTTCAATATCCCTTTATGGTTTGACTCCCACTGGAATTTCCTTTTGAAAGAACCTAATATCTTAAGTGATTGCAGCCATGAAATTAAAAGACGCTTACTCCTTGGAAGAAAAGTTATGACCAACCTAGGTGGCATATTTAACAGCAGAGACATTACTTCGCTGACTAAGGTCCGTCTAGTCAAGGCTATGGTTTTTCCTGTGGTCATGTATTAATGTGAGTGTTGGACTGTGAAGAAAGCTGAGCACTGAAGAATTGATGCTTTTGAACTGTGGTGTTGGACAAGACTCTTGAGAGTCCCTTGGACTGCAAGGAGATCCAACCAGTCCATTCTGAAGGAGATCAGCCCTGGGTGTTCTTTGGAAGGAATGATGCTAAAGCTGAAACTCCAGTACTTTGGCCACCTTATGAGAAGAGTTGACTCATTGGAAAAGACTCTGATGCTGGGAGGGATTGGGGGCAGGAGGAGAAGGGAATGACAGAGGATGAGATGGCTGGATGGCATCACTGACTTGATGGACATGAGTCTGAGTGAACTCCGGGAGTTGGTGATGGACAGGGAGGCCTGGTGTGCTGCAATTCATGGGGTTGCAAAGAATCGGACATGACTGAACGACTGAACTGAACTGAATATTTTAAGTCTATTATTATATATATATATTATTTTTTTTTTTAGTGCTGAAAAAAAGAACGAGAGAGAGCAAGGAAGCTTCCATCTTATTTCTAATTTTTTGTTTGTTTGTTAAGGAAGAAAATACCTAAATATTTTATACATTCTATGAAGAGCTGGCAAACATTTTCCATAAAGATCCAGGTATTATTTTAAGCTATACATTCTCTGCTGCACTACTTAGTTCTATAGTTGTAGTGTAAAAGCAGCCGTAGATAGTGTGTAAGTCAATGAGTGTGGCTGGGTTCCAATAAAACTTTATTTATAAAAACAGGCTGGGGGCTAGATTTGGTGTTAGAGCCAGAGCTGGCCATTTCGCAAATTACATTACCATTTAAAAAATCTGCCTCTGTTGAAGATTCTTTTACTTGCAACTATCTGCTTTCGACTGTGAAGAAAGCTGAGCGCCGAAGAATCGATGCTTTTGAACTGTGGTGTTGGAGAAGACTCTTGAGAGTCCCTTGGACTGCAAGGAGATCCAACCAGTCCATTCTGAAGGAGATCAACCCTGGGATTTCTTTGGAAGGAATGATGCTAAAGCTGAAACTCCAGTACTTTGGCCACCTCATGTGAAGCTGTCTCTTATACACATCTAGATGTGTATAAGAGACAGCATCAGGAATGTCTTAAAGAAGTTCCACCAAATTTAAATGAATTTTTAATTAGTTTTTAAAAAAGGTTTGACCAACGACAGCACACCGAATGGGAGAAAATGATCTGCAAATTTGATCTGCAAATCATCTATCTGATAAGAGACTTTTATCTAGAATATATAAATAACTCTACACTTCAACAATAGAAACAAATAAGCTGATTAGAAAGTAGGCAAAAGAATCTGTATAGTCAATTTCCCAGAGAAGATATACAAATGACTAAGAAACACATGCTGCTGCTGTTGCTGCCAAGTCACTTCAGTCGTGTCCCACTCTGTGCGACCCCATAGATGGCAGCCCACCAGGCTCCTCCGTCCCTGGGATTCTCCAGGCAAGAACACTGGAGTGGGTTGCCATTTCCTTCTCCAATGCATTAAAGTGAAAAGTGAAAGTGAAGTCGCTCAGTCATGTCCGATTCTTAGCAACCCCATGGACTGCAGCCCACCAGGCTCCTCCATCCATGGGATNTTTTCTTTTTTTTTTTTTTTAGGTTAAATTTCAGTCTTCTGTGAACTTTTAGGATAGATACAAGCAGTGGCAAAGCTTTAATTGTCCACATTCTCTTCCCTGAAGGAAATAAAATTCATCATTTCTTGTGTCATTTTTATGCCACAGCAGCTATGTCATCACTAGTTTTCCATTGCAAATGTAATAAAAAAACTGAAAATTAATTTTCTATCGTTTGAATCAGTGTCCCGATGCCTCAATATGGTGCTAAAGTAAAACTGTAAAGTTAATGGAATATTATAATCTGCAAGATGCTCTTTTGTTGAAGAAGGAAAATGGCTCATCCTCTATGGTTTGAAAGGTTTATAGCAACAGGACCAACTAAATCAGCAATTAACAGTAAAAACACCAGATGAAAATGGATCGGTCCCAGGCTTTTCAATTGAGACAATAGAAATTCCTATCGAAATACTCTAAGGTTCTCTCCGTCTCATTTTTTTTTCCCTTTGTCTGATTTTTAACGCTTAGGTAAACAAATGCCTTTGGTTCTAAATCTTGCATTGGAAAAAAAAATCAGTATTTAAAAAGAGCAACATTTATTCTTTGTGTGGGAGTGATTAAAATGTTGACAGCATCCCAGTGTCCCTGAGCTTTGTGACAGCTGCCATTGCTACTGAGTGCAGCCATAGAGTCAGGGCAGGCTTTATTAGTAAACTGCTCTGCTGGGCCACTGAAGCTCTGCCTCCATTTCACACTAGCATCTGTTGCTGTATTTTAAAGCTTTATTCCACAAACTTTGACAAAGGCAAATATTCCATGCCATACGTGTTTGCTCCTCCAATAGACTGGTATTTTGTCAGGACAGTGATCATAAGCTTTTGTTTCTAGGAACTGATGCTGCATTTTGCCCCCTCCTGCCTTTTGTTAATAGCAGAAACATCTTCACTTCTTATACAATTTGTGTTTAGGAAATGAAAATTACAGTGCATTGAAATGTTTCCTTTTTGGCAGAAGGGAGAATGAATGCTTCTATCAAGCCTTACCACATAAGACTTCCAGCGTCTTTTAGGCATTTTCAGTTTGTCCCAATTTGTGGAGACAGCCCTAGTCACACGTCATTCCCTGATGACAACAACTTCAAATGGGACTGTACCAATGCTACAGAGATATCCATTGAAAAAGAGAAGCATGTAAAATCCAGATTTGAAATTCAATAAGGAATTCAGAGGAAAGTCTAGCTTTCAGGTCATCACCTATCTAAATGAATAGGCAAACTATTGCATCCAAAAAAAAAAAAAAAAAAACTAAAAGGCAACCAAAGGAAGTCTTGCTCACTAATGCCTGAAAATAGCTCCGTCTGGAAAGGTATGCTTTTAGACTAAGAAAGCAGAAAAAACTAATTAGACAAGAAGCAACCATGAACAAACATGTTAGCAGAATCAATAACTGGAACTGATCAGCTATTTCTTTAATTGTGCCAGCTGGGTGTCTGTAATGTGCTTAGCAGAACATAATTACCAGTTTCCATCCCATAGCAAAGATCTTTTCTTTTTTCTTCCTTTTACATAAATACTGGGACTATGCCATTTAATAATAAAAATAACAATTTTTTAAACTGAAAAATTAGTGGAAAATGAGACATCTCATGTAAGACAATATTTTATGAATAATTAGGAGGAGGCCAAGCAAGGATGCCAATGATGCTAATAAGAATGTGAGCTATCAAGGAAATGTAACTAATTTCTTAATTTAAAGGCCATTATGGGCTCCGTGTTCAAAACTGCATTATTAAAAGTAGGGATAATTTTCTTTGCTATTATAGCATGAGTTCCATAGTTTGTTTGCATTTGTAGAGCTATGACTGATTTGAGCCCAAAGCTTTGAGCCTACTGCAACTTGAAGGATCATGGAATACAGTTGTCTGGTACCGTTAGGAGGAATTAAGACAGACTATGAGTTGTGTAAATGAAAAAAGAATAGAAAGTTTTCACTAGTTAATTCAAAGAAAAAAAAATCCTGGCTCAATTGATTTGTACACCTTTTTTTCCCCCAAGTGACAGCAAAAGAATGGTTTGCAAGCATGTAATGGGCTGGAAAGACCAGTATTTTAAAGTCCACATTAGCTGTGTAACCAAAAAAAGCTTATCGTTTCTGACATATTGCTGTGGGAAACTGGCCTCTTTAGGGCAGTTGTCACCTGGAAAAGTGACATGTTAAGGAAAATATGTACATAGGGGATGAAGGGCAAGCCAGAAGATACTGGAAGGTTCTAATAAAAGCAAGGATTTTCTGATGCTCATTCAAAACCTAAGATGTCTTTTTCTGGAAGGAAAATGTCTCCTCAATTTATTTTGAACAGAGTGAAAGATTCAATAACAATAAATGCTTTGGCACATTTGTTTCTAAATGTAAAGAGCTTGTTGGTAAAAGGGGGGGAAAAGAAAAGAAAATAGATATTTAAGTGAAAAAAGATTTGAGATCCTCTTTTATTTTTTCTGAGTTCTGCTGTTAAACCAATGAAATTAGAAAAAGGAATGCTTTACCCACTAGGCATAACTCACTAGTGCTACATTGGAGTTCTTGATACCTGATTCTACCAGCTTTGGAGAATGGTTCAATCAGTTTCTTTCATGAAGTACAGGAAGGAGAAGCCCTGCACCATTCCCCTGGTGGCTCAGAGGTTAAAGCGTCTGCCTCCAATGCCAGAGACCAGGGTTCGATCCCTGGGTCGGGAAGATCCCCTGGAGAAGGAAATGGCAATCCACTCCAGTATTCTTGCCTGGAGAATCCCATGGATGGAGAAGCCTAGTAGGTTACAGTCCACAGGGTCGCAAAGAGTCGGACACGACTGAGCGACTTCACCTTCAACTTCACCTTCACCAACAATTAAGTTCAATTCAATTCAATTTGGTTCAGTTGAGTACTATCTAATAAATCTTTATTGTGCAACTACCAAGGATCAGTCTATTGTAAGCAATTCATCTTTAGAGTCCCATCACCTATTAGTCTCAGAGGAATCATGAGTTTTTTTTTTTCCAGGCAGAGTAAAACCAGGCTATTCCTACTTGGCAGCAAATAAACAAGTTACTGTGAATCTAGGAGCTTCTGACCTTGGGGTTGCTAGCTAATTTGGCTTCAGCAGGAATGAGATGAGAACCCAGATCTCACATCTTAATTTGCTTTATGACTTTGCATAGGTTTTTTGACTTCTTTGGGGGTTCATGAGTCTTATCTGTAAAATGAAAGTTACAATATTTATTTATCTCATAATTAGGGGGAAATTTTAAAAATTACAGAATAGTACTGAGAATAATATAATGAACACCTAGGTTCTTACTATCCAAAATTCACAACAGTTTATGGTTTGTTATATTTGTTACAATGTTATTTTAACATTAAAAATGGTGAGTAATATGTATGTGAATACCAGCTAGAAAATGGAAAATTGGGTATTCTAAGTTTATTAGACTCAGGTTGAAATAAGAGACATATCTGTTTACCATATGATGAGACTTTGAGTTAAGATGCAGAAAGTGGGAAATTTAGTCACCATACTACTCCTGTAGGTCCCCAGGCTCAAATGTCTTAATAGAGAAATGGCCTTTGTAATCAAATTTTGCGGACACTGAATAGTTAATTTCATCAGTCCACAGGGTGAGGCATAGAAAGAAGTGTGAGCTTCAGAAAAGAATATAAAAGCATTTTTCATACCACAGAATCTTCAAAAAGAAAAGCCTATATACAGTCTTAGTTTGGAGGAGGAATAACTGAGGTTCAGGATTTACCTTCTTAGTGACATCAAGTATGAAGATGATCTATATCTTCTTTGTCCATTATGGCAAAACACTAGTCACTTGTGAATATTGAGCACTTGAAATGTGGCCACTGTAACCAAGGGACTGAACTTTAACTGTATTTAATATTGATTAATTTAAATTTAAGAGCCACATGTAGTTCATGGCTACCATGTTAGAAACTAAGCCAGCCATTCTACCTGTGGATTTAAATCACAGGTCTGTTACTTGATGTTTCACTTTGAGTAAATTACTTAATTTCTCAATCACTCTGTTCTTTTTTTCTATAAAACAGGAGTTTTTGATGATTTAATAGCTTAAGATAAAATCAAGGGCTCAGAAAGGTGCTTGGAATGTGGTAAGTGCTGTATGAGTGCTTTGTTATATTTATTAATGGGAGTGAACATTTTTATGTTTATCTAGTCATTCAGATTTGTGTGTGTGTGTGTGTCTGTGTAATTTCTTGCATATAACCTTTGCCCATTTTCCAGTCTGGTCATTTGTCTTTATCTTATTGATCCACTCCAAATTAAACTAACTTTAAAAAAAAACAACCTTTTTGCTAAAGAATTTTAAAGTGACTGTATTTAAAATGCTCAAAAGGAAGTAAAGGGATGATATCTACCAAAAGTACAGTATTTTGTAGGTTATCTCTAATAGAAGTTTCAAAAGAAGAGAGTGTGGAAGGAAAAGATAAAAACTGAACAATTTACAGAATTAAAAAAAAAATCTCAGAACTTTCTTTGAATATAAAAACAGAGTGCTTTGAATATCAAGCAGGTAAATCAAGATAGATCCACACATAGAAACATGGCAGTGAAACAAGAACAACAGAAAAAAAAAACAAACCCAATCTACCAGTCTCCTGTTGGTTTTTTGCTTGCTATACATTTTCACTGGGTTAATTATTTTTTATTGCTGAAATAAATAATAATTTGTTGCTCTTTATTTTGGTGTGAATCTGTAGATGGTAAGCTCTCTTAGTCTTTGTATGTTAAAGAAAGCTTTCTCTCCCCTGCCCCAGCAAAATATGAATTTCTAAATTGGTCATTTTTACCCCTTAACCTGATGCAAAGAGCTGACTCATTGGAAAAGACCCTGATGCTGGGAAAGATTGAAGGTGGGAGGAGAAGGTGACGACAGAGGATGAGATGGTTGAATGACATCACTGACTCGATGGACATGAGTTTGAGAAAACTCCAGGAGTTGGTGATGGACATGGAGGCCTGGTGTGCTGCAGTCCATGTGGTTGCAAAGAGTTGGGACACGACTGAGCAACTGAACTGAACTGAACTGAACTGAACCCCTTAACACTATGAAGTTATCAGTTCCTGGTCTTCTGGTCTCTACTAGGGATAATAAGAGTTCGTTGTCAATCTAATGGATATTTACTTGAGGTAAAGTATAGAACAATAATTAATGAAAATACTATTGTCTCTTCCATAATACTAACAAAACCTATAAGATACTTACATGTAAAGTAAAAGATGTGTAAGATCTTTGTGGAGAAAATTGTAATACTTTTCCAAAATATTTGAATAGATTCATACTTAGCTCATGTCAATGGATATATATATATATATTCACTGAATATGTGTAAAAAGATACAAATTCTACTTAAATTTCATTAAATTCCAATAAATGTCTCAACATTTTTTAGTAGAATTTTCAGCAAACTTGTAAGTGTGATGGAAGAGATAAGGGTTGAAAATAACACAATTTTGAAAAGGAATATTGAGGGAGTTAGAATATATCCTATAAGGTAAAAATATGTGATAAAACATAGTGGGCAAAGAGAGAGACTGATGGAACAGTATAGGAAACCTATGTTAATGTTATTATCTGCTTTAGCATCAGCTTTCTTCTTTGGTTTGGAAATTAGTTTTGCAGTTTCATTTGAGGGGAGTTTTGGTTTCTGTTTTATTTTTGTTTTTCTATTTCTTGTCTTCAGCAGTTTTGTAATTTTGAGTTTCTTCCACTGAAGTCTTTTTCTTTTAGCTTAGAACTAGATCTTAAAATACAATCTGGAGGGACTGGTCCTGCAGCAATGCCGAGGGTGTCACAGATCCATTGTGGTGAGCAGCTTGATTCCTGATCACACAAATGCCAGGACACAACTTCTTTTAAAACCTTGATCCCAGAACTCTGTAGGTCAGCTTTTTTAAAAAATTGTCTCTCTTCACAAGCTAGCCAGCCTCACCAGGCTTATCTTCAGACCCTGTGTTCTTATCATCCACTTTGCAGCCTTAGGCCGTGTGTGTGTGTGTGCTCAGTTGCTCAGTCGGGTCTGACTTTTTTGCAAGCCCATGCATGGACTGTAGCCCACCAGACTCCTCTGTCCATGGAGTTTTCAGACAAGAATACTGAGACGAATTGCCATTTCCTCTTCCAGGGAATCTTTCTAACCCAGGGATCAAACCTGCATCTTTTGCATTGGCAGGCAAATTCTTTACCACTGTGCCGCCTGGGAAACCAGTAATCTTAGTTCTTATTGCTTTTCATAAATTGAACATTCAACCCATACTGCTAGCTTCCAGCAATAGAGCCCATCAGACCAGGGGTTTCAGCTCTATTCTCCGATCCTTAACACTCCTTTCTGCTTTTCATCAGTGGATATTTCAAGTTACAAATTTATGGAGTCATCCTGCATAGAGGTCTCTGGATGCTATCAATTCTTTTCAAAATTCACTCACATTAAAATAAGAGATTATGAATTCTTGTCTTTTAAAAACATCTTAATTTGAGTAGGAATAAAGTAAATGTCTAAGTGATCATCTAAATTGAATTCTAAGCAGATTCAACAAATTCTGCTCTTGGCATCTTTGCACGTGAAAGTATTTGATGAAAATAAAAGCTACATACTCATGAAGCCATAAAAAAGTGGAGTATCTGTGTATTTTCAGTCCCCGACTGGCTCCTGGCTAACCAACACAGAACACATGTATCTGTACTTGACCTATAGCAGTGGTTTTCAGACAGTATTCTAGAAAGTCTGTGGAGGTCAAGTTGAAGAGCTCTTTTTGTTTTGGGGGTTCCTGTGTAATTTTTCATTTTAGAGACAGTTCCACTGCTATAAGGGCTTCCCATGTGGGGCTAGTGGTAAAGAATCCACCTGCCAGAGAAAGTAGATGTAAGAGGTGTGGGTTTGATCCTTGGGTGGGAAAGATCCCCTGGAGGAGGGCATGCCAACTCACTCCAGTGTTCTTGCCTGGAGAATCCCATGGACAGGCGAGCCTGGTGGGCCACAGTACTGGGGTCGCACAGTCGGACCTGACTGAAGAGACTTAGCACGCACACAGGCACCCACTGCCATGCTGCCGCTACTGCTGCTAAGTCGCTTCAGTCGTGTCCGACTCTGTGCGACTCCATAGACGGCAGCCCACCAGGCTCCCCCATCCCTGGGATTCTCCAGGCAAGAACACTGGAGTGGGTTGCCATTTCCTTCTCCAGTGCATGAAAGTGAAAAAGTGAAAGTGAAGTCGTTCAGTCATGTCCGACTCTTCGCGACCCCATGGACTGCAGCCTACCAGGCTTCTCTGCCCATGGGATTTTCCAGGCAAGAGTACTGGGTGCCACTGCCTTCTCCAACCCACTGCCATTAATGTGTTTAAAGATTCATGGCCTCTGGTAGAAATCAATCCATTAATTACTAGCTATAGTAGAAGCTTAATATTCTCCAGGATTATGATAATTCTTGAGGTAGTATTTGCAAATAACCACTACACAGTTGATGTTCTTAGTTTTCTTATCTGCAAAGTGTTCACAATAATAACTATATCACAGCTTGTGGTGGGAGTTAGATGAGATCATCTGTTGAAAAGAGGGCACCGAGCTACAATAAGAGGAAAGTTGGCTGATGAGGAAATAGTTCTTTAGCTCAATGGTTTTCTCTTGTACACCAGTATAGCAGTGGAACTATCTCTAAAATGAAAAATTACATGGAAGAGCAAAACACAAAACAAAAAGACTCTTCAACTTGACCTCCACAGACTTTCTAGAACACAGCCCCAAACCCCTTGGCCTGAGATTTCTTCACTTTTTCTGGAAGAATCTGCAATGCTATACCATCAAACTTCCCCAGGTAAACACATCTCAAAGAGACACTTGCATTGTTAGTGAATAAAATATCCACAAACTCTAAAGCAGCTCCAAGAACAATAAAGACCAGTAGAGAAGTTAATGTGTATTTATGAAGCACAATGCTGTGTTTATACCCTCCCCAAGGAATTTAAAGAGTAAGATTTATAGCATACATTTGAATTGCTATTTAACAATACAAGACAAGAATCCTCACTGGCAATCTAGAGGAACAGATAAATGCTATAGGAATTCTGTGGTAGAGGAATTCAGGGTGGTGGCTCTGGGTGAGCTGAGGATGCCTCATGAAGTCACAAAACTTAAGGGTTCTGCTCTGGTGGTGAGCGATGCTGATGGAACTGGCACCAAGGTCGCAGTGGTTAAAGGCTTGGTCTCTGGATCCAGGGTTCCTGAAGACAAATTCTGATCCTGACTTTTCCTATTTCCATTTTCTTGGGAAAATTACTTAGCCTCTCTGATTCTCAGTTTTCTCATCTGCAAAATGGATTTTAATAACAGTACCTTCCCTAATAGGGCTGTTGTGAAGATTAAATGTTTCAATTTGTCAAGTGCTCAGAGCAGTGCCTGACATCTAAGTAAGCACTGTTCCAGTGTTTGTTCAATAAAATAAATTAGGATTTGAAGAGTGTCTGACTTCAGTCAAATGAAACTGCTTTTCTAGAGCTCTATTCAAAGCACTCAGTGATGGGAAAGAGGAATTTTTCTGAGTCTCCAAAACAGATGGGCTTGATTTCTTCTGCTGCTAAGATTCTTGGCTATTTCTAGACACATATGAAAACAGTGAACTACAGAATGATCTTGAAGCTCCTCTTCCTTGTTCAGTGGTTTCTGCAAGCTAAATTCATGTAGATGGAACAGACAGCAAACTTAGGTTAAATGCAGTATTCTAAAAGCCTGATTTCTTTCATGAATCTGGTCCTTTATGGAGTAAGTTAAGCACGCATGTCTTTGATAACAATTGCTCCTTCTGCTGAGATGAATTAGCTCTTCCAGAGTCCCAGGGGACTACTGAACATGTTACCTTTTCCAATTAGAAGCTCTGAAAGAAGTTGCATTTTTTTTGGATTCTATCATTTAAATTGTTCTGCTCTCTTGTACTAAATGTAATTTGGCATAAGTAGAATTGGATGAACTATCCTGTCTAAGTATCTATCACTGAAGCTCTGATTTGAAATCGCAACTAAAGAGATAAAGAACACAAATCTGCCATGTATGTGTGAGCATGAGGGCTTGGAGGTAGGGCAACTTGAAGCCATGTCATTGTCAGCTAAGACAACAAAGATCTTTCAAGGGTTACTTTATAGCACCAAATTACAGTCTGTCCAAATAGAGAAAATTAAATTAGACGACTGATAAATTAAACCTCTTCCACAAGCAAGATTGTGCTGCCCCAAAAGGAAGTATTACTCTCAGGCAATCAGCAGCTTCAATATCATGACAGCTGGATCTGCTGCTGAATGTAGAAAATCATTCAAAAATGTTGTCCTCATCTCTGCCTCCAGCTCCTAGCTCACTCAGAGAGAATGAAATTGGAACTGGCACACTTTTTGGAATCATAGTTGGTGCAGACCCATCTGGGTCTCAGATATTTGGTGTGATCTTCCTTTTAGAATGGTATTTGCAAGGTTGGTCTTCCATATTTGTAGGAGGCCATATTAATAGCATGGTATTAGGGGTGCCATCCGAAAATGCTTTTTCTTGGGGATGATTTTGATCACCACCTCCTGTACAGTGTCATGAATCTCTGTCCATAGTTCTTCAGGCACTCTGTCTATCAGACCAAGTCCCTTGAATCTATTTGTCATTTCCACTGTACAGTCATAAGGGATTTGGTTTAGGTCATACATGAATGGTCTAGTAGTTTTCCCTATTTTCTTCAGTTTAAGTCTGAATTTGGCCATAAAGAGTTCATGATCTGAGCCACAGTCAGCTCCTAGTTTTGATTTTGCTGACTGTATAGAGCTTCTCCATCTTTGGCTACAAAGAATATAATCCATCTGCTTTCGGTATTGGCCATCTGATGATGTCCGTGTGTAGACTCATCTCTTGTGTTGTTGGAAGAGGGTGCTTGCTATGACCAAGTCCATTCTCTAGGAAAAACTCTATTAGCCTTTGCCTTACTTCATTTTGTACTCCAAGGCCAAACTTTCCCGTTACTCTACGTATCTCTAGGCATCCTACTTTTGCATTCCAGTCCTCTATGACAAAAAGGACATCGTTTTTTGGTGTTGCTTCTAGAAGGTCTTGTAGGTCTTCACAGAACTATTTATCTTAAGCTTCCTCAGCATTAGTGGCTGGAACATAGACTTGGATTACTGTGATATTGAATGGTTTGCCTTGGAAACGAACAGAGATCATTCTGTTGTAACAGCAAGGAGATCAAACCAGTCAATCTGAAAGGAAATCAGTCCTGAATATTCATTGGAAGGACTGATACTGAAGCTGAAGCTCTAATAGTTCAGCCATGATGCGAAGAGCCAACTCTTTAGAAAAGACCCTGATGCTGTGAAAGATTGAATTCAGGAGAAGAAGGGGATGACAGAGGATGAGATGGTTGGATGGCATCATTAACTCAATGGACATGAGTTTGTGCAAGCTCCAGGAGACGGCGAAGGACAGGGAAACCTGGCATGCAGCAGTCCACGGGGTCACAGAGAGTCAGACATGACTGAGTGATTGAACACAAAGATGCTAAACTCCAAAATATCTTCCCCACTGCTCTCTGTCAGTCTCACTGGACAGTTGTTCATGCTAGTTAGGTTAGGGAAGCAGTTGGCAAACTTCCTGTAAAAGGTCAGGTAGTAAATATTTTAAGTGTTGTGGCCATGTGGTCCCTGCTGTAATTACTCAACTCTGCCATATAGCAAGTGAAAGCAGCAATAGACAATATGCAAATAAATAGCTGTGGCTGTGTCTCAATAAAATTTTATTTACAGCAAGAAGCAGCTGGCCAGATTTGTTCTGACCCTCTTTGTAGACAGAAAGAAGTGGCTAGTTACATAAGATGGGGCTTCCCAGGTGGCTTAGTGGTAAAGAATCCACCTGCTACTACAGGAGCTGCAAGAGACTCGGGTTTGATCCCTGGGTCAGGAAGATCCCCTGGAGAAGGAAATGGACATCCATTCCAATATTCTTGCTGGTAAATCCCATGGACAGAGGGGTCTGTTCAGCTACTAGTCCATGGGGCTGCAGAGCTGGACACAACAGAGTGACTGAGCAGACATGAAAATACTTACATAAGACAATTAGAGGATTATCAGATATCTTTTTGTAAACCTGGAAGCTAAGATAATAGTTGAACAATGTACATTCACTTGCAAATCCAAAGATTTCTATAAATAGTAAAGATATCCTTCAGCTGTGAGGGGGAAAGAAAACATTTGCAGATGTGCAGAACTTCAGAAAGTAAACCACCAAAGAAATCTCTTAAATATATGAGGAATTACTTTAGCCAATAAAAATTAATCAGGTTGGGAATGCAAGATGGGGAAAGCCAATGTAAGAAGCAATGATGGATTGTAAAATGCAGAATAAGTAATGATAATAAATTCTATGTGTTAAAAATGAATTTTTATAAAGGACTAGCTATACTTTAAGAGAAAATTTAATAATACCCTGGATTAAAAGCAACCATAATCAAAAGAGTTTGATCATGGCAGATTATTAGAAAATATGGCATTGAAATTCTGATATGGATGAATATAATTGAAATCTAAAGTAGAGAAATAAAGGCAAGTTCATGTGAAGATGTACATGATAAAGGTAGTATGACAGGTCAATGAAAAATGATGGATTATTCAATATAGCTTCGAAACAATTGGCTAGCTATCTGAGAGAAGCTAGTGAAGGACTTTTATCTCATATACAAAATAACTTGCAGAATGACTGAACAGCCATGTAAATTTAACACAACAAAAGGAAATACAGGCAAATATTTGTTAAACTTCAAGGTAGAGAGGTAGAGGGGCCCTCATAAGCAAGACAAGAAATTCCATATTTTTTCATTAAACAATTAACAAGTTTGAATCTATAAAAATATAAAGGTTATGTGTGAACAGCATAGCTGAAAGATAGAGTGAGAGTAAATATTCAGAAGGGTGTCCCAGATGACCACAAAATGCAACAAAAAATATGATTAAAAAAAAACACTTTAATAGGTTCTGACAGGTCTGCCTCTGACTGTAGCACTATTTAATTCCTACATATAACTTGAGCTCTGATTCAGGGAGATAACTGCACACATAAACAAACAAAAAGATGCAATAGAAAACAGCAACACATACTACAAAAGTAAAGGTTTCCTTTTCCCCTTCACTGAGCATAAACAAGGTTTTTGAGTCTTAAACAGAATCTCCAAAAGAAATCATCTAAGCTCCAATAATCAGATACATAAAGATGGCCCTCCCCCCCAAACCCCACTCCTGCTACACACACTGACGTATATGAAGTCTTTATCGATCTTAAATTAAGAATATAGGATTGGGGAGGGAGATGGGGGGGAGGTTCAAGAGAGAGGGGACCTATGTGTACCTATGGCTGATTCATGTTGATATTTGGCAGAAACCAACAAAATTCTATAAAGCAAATACCTTTCAGTTAAAAAATAAAAATAAAAGAATGATGGTAAAGAAAAATAAATAAATAAATTTCTAAAAAGAATATAGGAAAAAAATCACAAGACATCTGAAAATACTCTGAAGTCCTATTATGACTCTCAGGACTAATTGGAGGAATGAGAGTAGATACTTCTATATGAAATCAATTTAAAAGAAACATACAAGCAACAGTTAGAAATTATAAAACATACACTATCAGGACTTGCCTGGTGGTCCAGTGGCTGAGACTCCCTACTCCCAGAGAAGGGGACCTGGGTTCAATACCTGGTCAGGGAACTAGCTCCCACATGCTACAAAATATCCTACATGCTACAGCTAAGATCTGGCACAGACAAATAAATAAAATAAAAATACATATATTTAAAAAAAAACATATACCATTGATACAAATCCTTAAGATACTGAATAATTAAATGGGAAAGAAGCAAGTTAGGGAAGACTGGATTTCCACAGAAGTTTAATTTTAAAATGAAATGGAGGCAGCAAATAGCAGATTGTCTAAGGCAGAAAACCAGTTTAGATTTTAGAAGACTAAATCCAAAAATTCCCCTTTCTTAAGATAAGTAAGCAGTCAGAAAATAGAGCACCCACGTACCTTTCCTAATCAAATCAGATGAAGAAATGCTACAGCAAATGACTAGGTTAAACAAAATAAGGCACTAAAGAATAGGAAGGTATACAGCATAAAGATTATAAATAAAGTCAGTATATCATAATTTGTATATAAATAGATTGGAAAAATGATTATAAAACTTATGAAAACATGAAAATTCTTAGAATTTTACATTTTCCAGAAATTATTGAACAAAGATGAATCAAGTGTGTCCATTCATAATGATTTGTTTACTCCTATAATCTTCATTTATTCCTAGAAAATTATGGCTGGTAAGTTCAGGGGATAAAGGAATTAAATTTTTCTAAGTGTATGAGCCTCTGTGAAAAGCATTCAAAGACGTTATTTCCCATTTGTTAGATAAACATATATATATATATATATTTCAAAGATAGTTGGAAGAAAAATTGAATGTCTTCTTCTAAATCAGACAATGTATTCTTTCGAAATAAGACTTGAGTAATATTACCAATGAGACTAAAAGGAGAAACCATTAGGATGCACATTAGAAGCAACAAAATAGGTATAGGAAAGAAAATAGGGCTGGAAGCAATGAGGAACTGGCTTTGTTTTGTTTAAATTAGTTTATTTATAAAGAAAATAGATAATACATATTTGGTTATTAAAATTAATGTAGATAGGTAAAACTCATCCATTAAAACACAAAAATTTCAGATTTAAGACACTCACCTAAAATAAAATGCTGTAGAAAAGTTAAAAAGAAATGAGCAAAGACACGTTAGCACAGAAAGAAACCAAAAATAATTCATCTACAAAGTTTTTCTTTTCTCATTTAAAAAACTATAGCCTCAAATTAGAAAAAACCTGGTGTTGAGCTACAAGAAACTGGCTAAAATAATTTCTGGCACAGTTACATGATGGGATGCTAAAACTTAGTGCTGAAGATGCAGTAATAAATTAATAAAGTGAACTACAAAACAATGTGATACTGACATTAATGTGAGTGACATTTTAAAACTATACATCATGCTTAGATCACAACAGAGAAATGTGCCTGAGTTAGTTGTTTGCTTCATAAATTTCCTGGCAGGAGTGAAACCAGTCATCTGACTCTCTCCACAGACTGAAAGTCTCCATGCAAGAACACAAGGTAATATAAATAGGCTGGGTATAAAAGAGGAAATGAATTCTATCCAAAAGAGATGTAGAAACGGCCCATATGGAGGATAGCAAACCCAATCAAATCTCTCTTTTAGAAAGTAAAAATGTTAAAAGCATTTAATGAATTAAGAATAGATGTACAAAGAGATGGCCCCAATCTGTTTCTTTATTTGGCCCAGCCAATCCTTGTCCTGGAAGCATTTGAATCTGTAAAGACTATACTTATGATGAAACAGTTTCTCTGGTTACACTGTGTCCCTATGTATCCCTGAAACAAATCCTGGTTTTCAATAGCACTCTGTGATGTTTCTTCTTTCAGACCTTATAGAGCTTGATATATACATATGCACGATATAATCACATTTCTGATAAACATAAAGAAATATCTGGAAGTCTATGCACTAAGAAGTTGTGTGGTTAATTCTGAGTGCTAGCATTGCTTCTGATTCTAATTTACCTCTTGTATTTGTATTGTCTAGTTTTCCTATAATAAATATGCATTATTTATGCAATAGAAAAGCAATAAAAAGTACTTCAAAATTAAATTTAATTTAAAGGCAAATTAATTTTATAAATGAACAACAATGCTTTCTAAGCCATTTGGTAATAGGCTTATATAAGTTTTAAAATTGTTCATATTCTTTGACTGAGTCATTCTACTTCTGGGAATCAGCCCTAAGAAAATCATCTTTGATACAGAAAAAGCTTTAGAAAAAGTTATTTGTCAAAGCATTATTTATAATAGTTGAGAGATGGAAGCAAACTAAATTTTCACTATAAAAAGTTTGGAAATGCCATTTAATGGAATATTCTGAGAGATAATACCAATATGAAATAATTCGGAAAACTATTTATGAAAAAGTGAAAATCACAAGTAGGGGTAAAAGTACTATTTTTGTAAGAAAAATTTTATAACTACATATTTAAAAAATAAAAGTTATAGTGAGTAGAAGTAATAACATCACAGCTTTTCCTTTTCTCCCATGATGAAATTTGACTATAAATGCTCTCTTCCCCAGTGGTAAGAAGATATAAATGTGAGCTTCTTAAAAACACACTCAGACCATGTTCTCATGTCTACGCAGGGACATAAAGCTTCCTGACCAACCACCAATCCCAGTGATGCCCAGTTCATCCATCTTTGACTAGTAGACCCTGCTTATAGAGTCTAACATTCTTTGGGAATAGGAAAGAGACTGATGGAAAGAAAGAAGTGTTGACCTAAAACAGACTTCCAGTTATTTCTCTAGCAAAATCGATTTATTCAGGACCAACAGAGAATTGTAATTCTGGGTCTGTGACCATGGCAAGCCACATGCAAGTCCCTGCAGAGCAAGGAAAGGAGAACTTTTTATAGAGAGGAAAAGAAAATCAGGAGAGGCTGTAATAAACAAAAAGTCCATGGCTCTTCATGGGTTAAGTTGTAGCTAGAAAAGGAGTCTTATTTTCTTCCTGTTGGGCTTGGCTATCACAGTAGGGTGTGAGAGTTCCTGCTTCTGATCTCCCAACTCTTATTCAATGGAGATCTCTGTTTATTAAATTTTTGCTAAAGTAAATCTGTCTTATAATAGGAAGCACTGTGTCATCTATCAGCCTCATTCAAAGATGAGAGTAGGTTACCACAAGGGCAAAGCTTTGACACCTTTCCATTTCTCTGCATTTGTCCCAGAATGCCATCCTGCCCCAAGGCCCAGAATGCCAACTGAAGATGAGGTTTGTCCCACATGGAGTGAAGGAAAGAGTAGCAGTTTGTTTAATTGGTTTTCTTTAGGACTTGCTCCCCAGGTACCCTTGAAGTGTCCAGCTCATAAATATTCATCAAAATTTATTAAGCAACAATTCATTTATATTTAGTCTCCGTATATAATATTTGAGTAACTCGTATGTGGCATGAATTGCATTGAGCAGATCGTCCTTGACCTCAATATTATGGGAAGTAAAAACTTAAATAAAAATCTCACATAGTGGCTGAACATTGACAGAGTATTTGTTAATTTTAATAGTGTGAGTGAAAGAGAAAGTGTTAGTCACTCAGTCATGTTCATCTCTTTGCGACCCCATGGACCATAGTCTATCATGCTCCACTGTCCACAGAATTCTCCAGGCAAGAATACTGGAGTGGGTAGCCATTCCCTTCTCCAGGGGAATCTTCCTGATTCAGGGACTGAATCCCAGTCTCCTGCATTGCAGGTGGATTCTTCACTGTCCGAACCACCAGGGAAGCCCTTTTGACAGCGTTAGTGCTTAACTATATCTTGAGGATTTTTCAAAGAAAAAGTTCTTATTTTCTGGAATACAGGCTAAGGTATATAAGGATAAAATGTGATATTTGGAGAGGAGTAAAAGGTACAAAAGGTAATACATCCATTTGGTACTAATGGTTGAGGCAGGAAGAAGGAAATGGGAGTTCATTATATTTCACTTTGTACATGTTTGAAAATTTCCCTAATAATTCTTTTCATAAACACAAAGAAGACTGGATGCAATTAAACAAAAATAATTGCCCAGAAATGTGAAACATTTTGAACTGAGGTGAATAATTTGAAGGAAAAGAATATAAAACTAGGAAAATGAATAGCAAGGAACTTCATCTGGGTTGGGACCTCAAGGAGGTCTGATTTAGTGATTCCTTGACTGACTTGTGGAGAAGAAACTATTAATCCAGTGAAATATTGGAGGAAGAAAAACATTTTAACCAGTGGGACCCACCTGCATCCAGACCATTCAGTCAGTTCAGTTCAGTCACTCATTTGTGTCTGACTCTTTGCTAAAACCCCATGGACTGCAGCACGCCAGGCTTCCATGTCTATAATTAACTCCTGGAGCTTGCTCAAACTTATATCCATTGAGTCAATGATGCTATCCAACCATCTCGTCCTCTGTGGTCCCCTTCTTCTGCCTTCAGTCTTTCCTAGCATCAGGTTCTTTTCCAATGAATCCATTTTTCACATCAGGTGGCCGAAGTATTGGAACTTCAGCTTTATTCAGACCATTAGGGTGCAGGGAAGTGCTCAGAACACTCTAGAACTAAAAGAAGGATGAAATATGAAAAACAGTGGCTCAAATTACTACAGCTAGTAAGATTAGCTGTAGAGGTCAGACAGGGCAAGACCATGCATGGGTTCTCTAGTCCAACATAAGGTTATGAGCTCTTGTCCTAAGAACAATAAGAAGCTATTAAAAGGACTTACCTGGTAGTCCAGTGTTTAAGAATCCACCTGCCAGTGCAGAGGACACAGGTTTGATCCCTGGTTCGGGAAGGTTCCAAACGCTGTGGGCCACAGCTGCTGAAGCCCATGAGTCCCAGAGCCTGTGCTCTGCAATAAGAGAAGTCAGTGCAATGAGAAGCTTGCACACCACAACTGGAGAGTAAGCCTGCACACGGCAGTGAAGACCCAGGGCAGCCAAGGAACAAACCAACAAGTACTTAAATAAATAAATAAGTAATTTATAAATGTTAATAAATAACAGTGTTTTTAAAAGAAGCCATTAAAGTTTGGGAGCATAATCCTATCTCCAATTTGCAAAAGATCTCCAATTTGAAAAGAACAAATGAGGGTGCTGAACTGTGGGTGTGTGTGAGAAGACATAGGAAGTCCTGGTAAGACACTAATGTAATAGTGCAGGTGACAGATAATGACAGCCTTGTGCTTTGGGTGGAAGTGGGGAGAGGTAGATGGCTTTGAAAGATGTTTGGGGGTGATGATCACATGATTTAGTGATGGATTAGATATGGAAGACTCAGGAAAGGTGAAATTACAAGGATGATTGGCCTAGTGCTTTATGCTACAAAGATTAATTTAAAAAAAAAAAAGACTCTATCTTAAGAGAATTTAGAGCCAATGGGTTGGGACAGGAGTGATAAGCAGTTTTGACCCAATATGGTAAATGCTAAGATAGAAGTAAGCCCAGAGCGCCAATGGGGACATAGAAAATATAAGCAAACTTACACCAACCTGGGAAATAAGAAAATGCTTCTCAGGAAATGTCCAGTTAAGCCCGATCTAACAAATGTGGGTGAGAATTGGTAGGGAAAAAGAAGGTGAAAGTAGTGTTCCAGCAAAGGCGACGATAGGAGTCAAGAAGCAGAAGATGAGAAATTGCATGAAGATCAAGATGAAGACCAGACTGAGGCAAGCAAGACCTTCTGGGTACAACATTTAGAGATGTATTTATTCTGAGGTTCACTTGTAAGATCCTGACAGTTAGTACCTCCTTAAAGTTTGATTCCTAGACCCTTTGCTTACATTACCCTCATCCCTGCCCTAAAGATGTGTCTACTTACTGATGTCTATGTCTGAGGCAAAGAGGACTAGGAGGAGAGGTGGCAGCATTGAGATGAGGAAGGTCTTGTTTTGTGCCCTAAGAAGTTTAAGCTTCATTCTATAGGGATAGGAAAACATCAAAGGGCATCATGTGTGAGAGTAAAGGTCAGTTCTATATTTTTGATGAATCTTTGGGTGTAGACTAGACAAGGAGAGAAGATGAAGAGAAAACAGAAAGACCTGTTAAAATGTTATTGCCTCGTAATCCAAGGGGCAGATGACAATGGCTTGGTTGGGATGATAGTATACGATAGAAAAGTCTACATAGTCATCGGATATTTAGAAAACCTTGGAAAAGAGTCAAAGACAATTTGTAGGTTTTGCAGTTAGATGACATGGCATTTATTGAGATTTTGTATATTCATATGTGCACACACACACACACTCATCTTCCTATGTTTAGAAAGCCACTGAACTATTCACTGGATTCAAGCACCATATTTTCCAATTAGACTGCCCTGCTTTGCAGAAAAAAAAGCAAAATCAAAACCCTGAACTTAGCACCTGGTCTACTTTCTGCACCACAGCTTTCATCCTGAAATGTTATGGCCATGAGTACTTTTAAGACTTGAGTTTAATTTTTAAAGCAGTAGATGGTGGAGGGTAATGATTTGCAGTATGAAAGAATCACTTTTCTTTTTAACACAAAGAAAGATAGGTTCATGACTGTAAGCTCTGTAAGATCCAGTAGCATGTCTATTTTATTTAAGATCACATCCCCAGCAGGTCCTGGTATGGGGTTGGTACTCATATATTTATGGAATAAAAGAATAGTATTTTAAGACCAAGGGATCTGTTAGGCTTTCTGTGAAACAAGTTGGCCCCAAAATTGAATGGTTAACAACAATCTGGAAGGAATTCTCAGTTGCTACTTTATCATTCCTGGCAGTATATAGAACAGTGGGTGGGGACGACACAAGAAGAAGCATTCAGTGGATATTGGTTGAATTGCTCTGTGTCTCGCTGATTTGAACTGATATTGTTCTTGTATATGTTCCCTTAGGTCAGTGAGATCAATTGATTGTGGCTGGGTCCAGCTGGGGTTGGTGCCAAGGCGTGGACACAGTTTCAAGTTATCTGCACATACTTCAGGTTTGTTTGTGTTATGTTTGCAAATATCTCATTGGCTAACGAAAGCCACATGCCCAATGCCAATGACAAGGGACAGAGGGAATTCTTTAATTCTGGTTGAAAGAGCTATAAGATCACATGGCAAAAGTTATAGATGCAGATGGGAGTGAAGAGCTGGAGCTAATAATTTACTGCATTCGTATTCTTGGTCACAATCATTCATATTCTTACCACTTGAAAAATATACTCATCTCCATCTCAAGACCTCCAAAATCTTATCCAATCATAGCAACAAGCTCAAAGTCCAGGATTTCATTATTTATACCAAGTCCAGATTTACTTTCTTTTAATCTGGAGATGTATTTTTTTTTCACTTAAAAAAAATTAAGCCTTTTGAGATATTTTTATATTTTCAATTTTAATTTTTTCTTTTGGGAACATGATGTTACAAGTCCACTTGGTTGGACTGTGAGGTGCCTTGACATTTGATCAAATAGTATTCTGGGTCTTCTCTCCAGGGTGTTTTTGATGAGGTTGAAATTGCAATCTGAGTAAAGCAGATTGCTCTCTCTACTGTAGAGGGTCCTCATCTGATCAGTTGAAGACCTAAATAGAGTTAAAAGGTTGAATAAGATAAAAATCCTGCTTGATGATATTTGAATTAAAATATCAGCTAGTCCTGGGCCTCAAGCCTGCTGGCCTTCACAGTAAACATAGTCCATCCTCTCTCCTGGATCTCCAGTTTTCTGACTTATCCTGTAGATATTCACAACAGCATGATGCTCCAAATAACATGAAATTATATCCTACAGCAGCACTTCCAAAATGTTCCATGCCCATTGTAGTCATTTGGGGCCACATGTACAGATCCTCTGGATTACAGAATAATCTTTTATGCCCACTATGATACATTGGTGTTGTTGTTCAGTTGCTAAGTTGCATTCGATTCTTTGTGACCCCATGGACTATAGCACGTTAGGCTTCCCTGTCCTTCACTATCTCTCAGAGTTTGCTCCAATTCACTGCTCAAAGTCCATTGAGTCGGTGATGCCATATTAATAAAAATATTGACAAATGCTTTACCTCCACACCTGTGCTGGCAGTAGCTAGCACAGGGCATGCTACAGAAAAAGCACTTAACTAATTCAACTGTGGGTTGAATCACCCTGTGCCTTGTTGATATGGTCTTACATTTGTATCCCTGATAAGAATCAGGCAGACCTCAGTCTGAATCTGGACTTTTCCCTCACAGTTATGTGACCTTGAGCAAAATATTTAACTTCTTTGAGATTCAGTCTTTATTGCCTGTAAAATCTGGGATATAGTGCCCACTACACGGGGTTATTATAAGACTTAAAGGAAATAGTGTGCCAAACACGTAAGACAATTTGTGATACGACGTAGGTACTCAAGTAATGGGGGCTGTTACCATAGTAATGATGATGCTGGAGATGTTGGTGATGTTCGTTCAATCTTAACCACTGGAGGAATCAGTGAAAGAGCTATAAATGAACAGTAATGATGGTGGGGGAACATTTTCAAAAATAAATATTTTTTACTCAACATCAAATATTAGTTTTATTCCATCTAGTGGAAAAGGTAAAGCAAAACTGAGGTATGCTGTAAGTCCACTAAGAGGCGCTAACTTGAGTGAATGAAACCATCAATATTCTCTTTCCTAAGTCTAAGTGTTAAATGGAAATCCCAAGTCTTACTCATATTTCCTAAGTTAATTATGAATCAGATATAATCAATGATGTTGTAGGGAAAACAGTAAAAATAAAACAAATGAGTCTAGAGGGATAAGGCTTTAAACGGAGCTGTGAGAGATGGAAACCACCAGCATCATTTTTCTCTGTCCATTTTGGTGAGAACATTTTAAGATTTTTTTTTCTTTTTCCCTAGGCTTGCTTATCATTATGGGAGAGTGATAATATAAAATAATCTTCTCTCAGCCCTCGAGCATCTAATGAAAATGTACAACCTTCTGCTGTCAGTACAGCAAGGACATCAGCAGGCCATGTCCTGGTAAGAGACCATTCTTTGCCACCCTCTATATCCATTCAGTCTGAGAAAGCATCACTTTAACCTCAGCCCACCAACAAGGGCTGTACTGTCCATGTTATCAAATCCATGTTATCAGTTTTTAATCAGTAACCTCCATTTCCAAAACGGCTGATATCTGTCACAGCAGTGGTGGCTGGATGATGACTTCAAACATATCTTTAAGTTTCCTGCTTCCCAATAATTTAGGGCCATTTCCTGATAGCAGGAGCATATCACTGCATATCTGTCTAGGCAGGATGTGCCCCTGGGAATGACTGACTGTTGAGGAGAAATCCACGCCACCTTCCCCAGCCCCCACTCCGCCCCAGCCTGGAGGAAACAGCGCAGGATGGTTCTAATGAAACAAATTCATAGGTTTTTAAAAATCAGTTAATTAATTGATGGCTTTGCTGGGTCTTCATTTCTATGTGCAGGCTTTCCCTAGTTGCAGCAAGCGGGCTACTCTCTAGCTGTGGGGTAGGGGGCTTCTCATTGTGATTGTGTCTATTGTTGTGTAGAGCTAAGGTTCTAGATTGCAGGCTTTGGTAGTTGAGGCTCATGGGCTTAGTTGCCCCTCAGCAGTGGAATCTTTCCAGACCAGGGATTGAACCTGTGTCCTCTGCTTTGGCAGGTAGATTCTTAACCACCAAACCACCAGGGAAGTCCAAATTCATGGGTCTTAATGAATGCAAATATGGCCTATCTGGGAAACTTGGGTGACCATAAACTGTGCTTATTTTCCCTGCCTGAATGTGGAACCAAGTAAGAGGTTTATACCTGCCTTAGGTGTGGAGAAACCACAAAATTAGACCCACACTCTTGTTGAGGTTCAGGCTGGGTAGGCCCTTCTGAGGCCTGAGCTGTAATGCTTGTGGTGTGGAGGAACAGAGCAGAAGGCTCTGTCCAGCGCCCACAAGAAAGGCATGAAGAAAGGGCTGGTCTCTGCATACCCAGGTTCTCAGCCATGTCTCCTCAATCTGAGGAATCACCCATGGATGCTGAGTTAATGGATCTACATCCAGTGGAAAGAAAAATCCAAAGGGTGAAGGATACCCTTTGCCCTCTAACAGCCTTGGCGGAGTTTTTCAACCTCGGCACTAATGGCAGTTTGGACCAGATACTTCTTTGTTGAAGGGCTGTCCTGCCCAACATAGCATATTTAGCAGCATCCTGAGCTGTATTCACTAGACACTAATAGCACCCTCTTCCCATGTGATGACAAACTAAAAAAATATCTCTGCCACTTTGGGGTTTGATGGTAAAATTATCCTTGATTGAGAACCACTGGCCTAGACTCCAGTTCTACTTGCAATAAATTGGTATTTCTGAGCACTCATTTCTGCTGAGCACTCACTGTATGCCAGACTGGGGCAGGAGAAAGGCAAAGAAGACCTAGCTCTGGCCTTAATTAGCTAGGTCTTGTGGACCCACAGAGAAGCATCTAAGGAAACATCTGGTGGTGGTGTGCCCAGAAGCATCATGAGAATTTGTGATGGTTCCCAGCCATGGGGAAACCCAGCTTGGATCAGGAAAATCCAACTTGACCATGTGGATGCTGATCTGTCATTTCTTCCATGATGAACTGCCTCTTAGGGAAACATATTTCTTTGCAGGCTCTTCGATTTCTGTTTGGTGAATGACTACTGCACTGGGGCTTGACATTCAGAATGTATGCCTGCAGCCCATGAAATTTGTTTTCTCTCTGAGTAATGGGGCTCTTCTACCTTGCCTCTCTATGGCATCTGTGAGATCAAAGCCATTTGTTTGATGACAGATATTAAAGCTTGAACAACTTAATCTTGACAGAAGGCAGAATCTCTAAGGGGAATGCAGAGAGTTTAAACAAAAACAACTCACTAATGTCCTCATCCCAGTACGTTTGAATTTTATATACCAAATAGAATCAACCATTCACTAATATGATTGCTATATACAGGATATTATGTCATTTTTTAAAGGAAGTAACTTCCCATTTTTATTACCTAAATATAACAGAAGATGGTGACCTCAATATAAGGACCTCACAAGGAAACTTTTTCTATGGTACCTTTTTTCCAGTTGTCAGACACCTGGGGGACAAAAAGACATTTGGGCTTGATGTTATAAAAAATAATTTTAGAGCAATAGGGAGGAAAATAGTGTCCTTTTATAATAATAACTCTCACAGTTTTTTAGGGCACAGGCTGTTTTCATGAAAGATTCCCTTTGTGCCTTCCTTCTTTTCAATACATGGACACATTGCCAAAAAAAAAAAAAAAAANACCTCACAAGGAAACTTTTTCTATGGTACCTTTTTTCCAGTTGTCAGACACCTGGGGGACAAAAAGACATTTGGGCTTGATGTTATAAAAAATAATTTTAGAGCAATAGGGAGGAAAATAGTGTCCTTTTATAATAATAACTCTCACAGTTTTTTAGGGCACAGGCTGTTTTCATGAAAGATTCCCTTTGTGCCTTCCTTCTTTTCAATACATGGACACATTTGCAAAAAAAAAAAAAAAAAAAAGCAAACAGGAATATATCTTTTATTTTTAAACAAGATGCTAAATTGAAAAGGAGGAAGGATAAGAAACTCACTAGGAATCTGAACCCCAGGCTCAGATCTACTTCTGTCTGTGAGATGATCTTTAAGCAATTTCCCTGTTATTATTAGAAGATTCTATCTCTGAACCTGACTTTTCTTACTATATTTATTTTTTAATTTAATTTTTATTTTATATTTATATTTATTTTATTTTATATTTTATATATTTTTATTTTATATTTGAGTATAGCTGAATCCCTGGTGTATAGTTGATTTGAGTACAGTTAGCTTCCTTAGCTACAGGAGAAGGCAATGGCAATCCACTCCAGAACTCTTGCCTGGAAAATCCCATGGATGGAGGAGCCTAGTAGGCCGCAGTCCATCAGGTCGCACAGAGTCGGACATGACTGAAGTGACTTGGCAGCTTAGCAGTAGCTTCCCTAGTGGCTCAAATGATAAAATGTCTGCTTACAATGCTGGAGACCTGGGTTCTGTCTCGGTCAGGAAGATCCCCTGGAGAAGGAAATGGCAACCCACTCCAGTACCCTTGTCTGGAAAATCCCATGGACAGAGGAGCTTGGTAGGTTACAGCCCTTGGGGCCCCAAAGAGTCGGACACAACTTCACTTTCACTTTCACTTTCACAGTAGATTTGCTACACTGTACCATTTCAAGTGTACAGCAAAGTGATACAGTTATGTATATACTGAGCTTTCTTACTTTAAAACAAAGGGTTTGGGAAACTTCCCTGTGGCTCAGTGAATAAGGGTCTGCCTGCCAACACAGGGGACATGGGTTCAATCCCTGGTTGAGGAAGAGTCCACATACTGTGGGGACACCAAGCCCATGTGCCACACCTACCAAGCCCATGCTCGAGAACCTGCGAGCCACAGCTGCTGAGCCCACACGCCTAGAAGCTGTGCTCTGCAACAAGGGAAGCCACCACCACGGGGCCCGTGCACCGTAACAAAGAGTAGCCCCTGCTTCGCCGCAACTAGAGAGAGTGGGCACGCAGGAACAAAGACCGAGCACAGCCAAACATAAGTAAAAAATTTAAAAACAAAGGGTTTGGGCAAGATAAACTCCAAGTTCCCTTAGGTGAAGTCGCTCAGTCATGTCCAAGTCTTTGCGACCCCGTGGAACCTACTAGGCTTCTCCGTCCATGGGATTCTCCAGGCAAAAATCCTGGAGGGGATTGCCATTTCCTTCTCCAGGGGATCTTCCCAACCCAGGGATTGAACCCGGGTCTCTCGCATTGGAGGCAGACGCTTTAACCTCTGAGCCACCAGGGAACTTTTAAGTTCCCTTAAAGTTATGGAATTCTATGAGTCTAAGGAGAAGGTAATGGCATCCCACTCCAGAACTCTTGCCTGGGAAATCCCATGGAAAAAAAAAAAAAAAAAAAGCAAACAGGAATATATCTTTTATTTTTAAACAAGATGCTAAATTGAAAAGGAGGAAGGATAAGAAACTCACTAGGAATCTGAACCCCAGGCTCAGATCTACTTCTGTCTGTGAGATGATCTTTAAGCAATTTCCCTGTTATTATTAGAAGATTCTATCTCTGAACCTGACTTTTCTTACTATATTTATTTTTTAATTTAATTTTTATTTTATATTTATATTTATTTTATTTTATATTTTATATATTTTTATTTTATATTTGAGTATAGCTGAATCCCTGGTGTATAGTTGATTTGAGTACAGTTAGCTTCCTTAGCTACAGGAGAAGGCAATGGCAATCCACTCCAGAACTCTTGCCTGGAAAATCCCATGGATGGAGGAGCCTAGTAGGCCGCAGTCCATCAGGTCGCACAGAGTCGGACATGACTGAAGTGACTTGGCAGCTTAGCAGTAGCTTCCCTAGTGGCTCAAATGATAAAATGTCTGCTTACAATACTGGAGACCTGGGTTCTGTCTCGGTCAGGAAGATCCCCTGGAGAAGGAAATGGCAACCCACTCCAGTACCCTTGTCTGGAAAATCCCATGGACAGAGGAGCTTGGTCGGTTACAGTCCTTGGGGCCCCAAAGAGTCGGACACAACTTCACTTTCACTTTCACTTTCACAGTAGATTTGCTACACTGTACCATTTCAAGTGTACAGCAAAGTGATACAGTTATGTATATACTGAGCTTTCTTACTTTAAAACAAAGGGTTTGGGAAACTTCCCTGTGGCTCAGTGAATAAGGGTCTGCCTGCCAACACAGGGGACATGGGTTCAATCCCTGGTTGAGGAAGAGTCCACATACTGTGGGGACACCAAGCCCATGTGCCACACCTACCAAGCCCATGCTCGAGAACCTGCGAGCCACAGCTGCTGAGCCCACACGCCTAGAAGCTGTGCTCTGCAACAAGGGAAGCCACCACCACGGGGCCCGTGCACCGTAACAAAGAGTAGCCCCTGCTTCGCCGCAACTAGAGAGAGTGGGCACGCAGGAACAAAGACCGAGCACAGCCAAACATAAGTAAAAAATTTAAAAACAAAGGGTTTGGGCAAGATAAACTCCAAGTTCCCTTAGGTGAAGTCGCTCAGTCATGTCCAACTCTTTGCGACCCCGTGGAACCTACTAGGCTTCTCCGTCCATGGGATTCTCCAGGCAAAAATCCTGGAGGGGATTGCCATTTCCTTCTCCAGGGGATCTTCCCGACCCAGGGATTGAACCCGGGTCTCTTGCATTGGAGGCAGACGCTTTAACCTCTGAGCCACCAGGGAACTTTTAAGTTCCCTTAAAGTTATGGAATTCTATGAGTCTAAGGAGAAGGTAATGGCATCCCACTCCAGAACTCTTGCCTGGGAAATCCCATGGATGGAAGAGCCTGGTAGGTTACAGTTCACGGGGTCGCAAAGAGTCGGATAAGACTGAGAGAGTTCACTTTCACTTTTCACTTTTCACTTTCATACATTGGAGATGGAAATGGCAACTCACTCCAGTGTTCTTGCCTGGAGAGTCCCAGGGAAGGGGGAGCCTGGTGGGCTGCCGTCTATGGGGTCGCACAGAGTCAGACACGACTGAAGCGACTGAGCAGCAGCAGCAGCAGCAAGGAGATAACAGTTTAAAATGTTTTTCGTAATATTGAATAACTCTATTCTTGCAATAGTGTTTATTCATAATCTACCCTGTCTTATGCTGGACTGCAGGCACTAGAGCTACAATGAAAAACAGACCAGTAATTTGGGCAAGCAAATAAGTACAGATACTGTCTCATGACAAATATTAAGGTCTAAAAAGAATACTATGAAGAATCCCATAATGGCATATACATTATTTTTTTCAAGTTGTCTTCATATTTAAAATTTAAGAATTTACCTATCACATTTAGGCATCTTGAAATATGAAAGAAGTCTGCTCTCTGCTCTTGATAAGAGAGACAATAGAATGAGGTGGAGTAAATCCTGGTAAGGCAAAGGGGTGTGAAATATTGTGTTTTATAAGAAAAACATATAGACCAAGAATATATGATTTTCATCCACAGTTCTTGGCTCACAAGTTCCCAAAACTCTTGTTATTTCATTACCGATAAAGAGCTATACTATAATATTTGGTCTCTTGTCTTTGGATCCTGAAAATGCTTCAGGAAAGATAATTTTAGATCCCACCCAAGGGTGGGACTGATTGCTGCAATCACCAGCCTTGTGATTTGGGGGTTGGAACTTTCAGTCCCATCCTCTGATTTCCAGGGAAGAGAGAGGATGGTGCATGTTGAATCAACTGCCACTGGCCAATAATGTAGTCATTCAGGACTATGTAATAAAACCTCTATCAAAAACCTCAAAGGACAGCTTCTTATCTTTTCTCAGAGAGCTTTCATATTGGGGAATGAGAAT
This sequence comes from Oreotragus oreotragus, assembly GCA_006410675.1. Taxonomy (NCBI): domain Eukaryota; kingdom Metazoa; phylum Chordata; class Mammalia; order Artiodactyla; family Bovidae; genus Oreotragus; species Oreotragus oreotragus. The sequence continues at coordinate 512,410 of SJYX01014860.1, read as the reverse complement.
GCTGCTGTTTACCACCCGGCTGGGTCCATGTTTCATAGGAACATAATTTCCTTTGTTTGAGACCTCACCCTATGTTTCTCATCATCTGGCTTTGATTTATATTCCTTAATAGCTTTTTATAATAAATCAATAATCTAATCACTAACTAGTTTTCCTAAATTTTATGAGCTGTGCTAGCAAATTAATCAAACATAAGGAAGGGGTTGTGAGAACCTCTGGTTTATAGGCAGTTGATTGGAAGCACAAGTAACAACCTGGTCTTGAGACTAGCCTTGGAAGTAAACGGTGGTCTTGTGGGACCGAGTCCTTTTCCTATAGAATTGAATTCTATGTCTGGGTAGATAGTGTTAGAGTTGAGTTGAATTCTCAGACACCCTACTGGCTTCTGAGAATTGCTTGTTGATGTGGGGAAGTCTCTTTACATGGAATTGGGTCCAGGAATCCTTTGCATGGTGAACAAGAATACAACCAAGTTTATACTTAGTTTCTCCAATCCCAGACCTATACTAGCCTGGGATTCCCCAAGGCTCATTCCCCCATCTTCACCTTCACCCCCCTGACACTCTGTATGTCTGTGCAGGGAAAACTGAAATCACCCCACCAAACATCTAGACATACACACATACAACATGGGCCTGAGCCCGTGTACATACATGTACACATGGGCCTGAGCTCTTACTGCTGCTGCTGCTGCTGCTAAGTCGCTTCAGTCGTGTCCGACTCTGTGTGACCCCATAGACGTCAGCCCACCAGGCTCTGCCGTCCCTGGGATTCTCCAGGCAAGAACACTGGAGTGGGTTGCCATTTCCTTCTCCAATGCATGCAAGTGAAAAGTGAAAGTGAGGTCGCTTAGTCGTGTCCGACTCTTAGCAACCCCATGAACTGGAGCCTACCAGGCTCCTCCATCCATGAGATTTTCCAGGCAAGAGTACTGGAGTGGGGTGCCATCGCCTTCTCCGAGCGCTTACAAGTGGCTAGCTAAATCCATAAAGAAATGCCAGAAAGAGAGCATCACTTTCCTAAACTTACAAGACTGAATTCCACTGAATGTAGTAGGGTAAAACATTTGAAATTTAAAAACCCAAAAGCTTTGGACAGAGAAAGTATATACACTTAGTATAAAAGGACTGTAAAACTTATTTCCAGTCAATGACAGTGAATCTTACACGGAAATCTTGATTGATATTTTGGCTGATTAGACAACCTTGTAATTTAAAATATTATTCTGTATTGAGTACATTTCCACATAATGACTGAGGGTGATTTTTCCTGTTTAAAGGCAGAAGATTGGTAGCTAAATTTGGAGAAAAATGTTATTTGCATTATGGTGTCACTTGCAATATAAATTAATCTCCTTTGAACACTGAGATCCTTGGTCATGCTCCTAAGTGGCATTTATTAATGTTCTTTATCATGTCCAGGAAATAGTAGTACTAAGTGAGGGTGCTTCTTTTCAGTGGAATGAAACAGTGTAACAGGGGCAAAAAGGGTGTTTATGGCTCTCCTGTGCATGCTAAGTTTCTTCAGTTGTGTCTGACTCTTTGCAACCCTATGAACTGTAGCATGCTAGGCTTCTCTGTCCATGGGATTCTCCAGGCAAGAATACTGGAGTGGGTTGCCATGCCCTCCTCCAGGGGATCTTCCCGACCCAGGGATTGAACCTACGTCTCTTATGTCTCCTGCATTGGCAGGTGTTTTCCTTACCATGAGCTCCACCTCGGAAGCCCCATTATGGCTCTCCCAGGAATGCTTCAGAAAGGATTCCTAGAGATATTAAAATGCAGGACTAACTCATTTACTTTTCAATAACAAAAAGTAGGTATAATTTATTACGTCTCCTATGTCTCCTGCATTGGCAGGTGTTTTCCTTACCATGAGCTCCACCTCGGAAGCCCCATTATGGCTCTCCCAGGAATGCTTCAGAAAGGATTCCTAGAGATATTAAAATGCAGGACTAACTCATTTACTTTTCAATAACAAAAAGTAGGTATAATTTATTTTTGAAACTTCACTTAATTTGAACCCCTAATTCTGTTGTTAATCCCTGTAATTACAAGTTTCCCTTGTAATTACAATCTGCTAAAATTTCAAACAGGAGGTTGTGAATATCTTTTAAATTCTTTTACATTTGCAAGAGAGCTGTTATTCAAGCAGACTGAATTCCACCAACAGGAGGAAACATGGAGGCAAGGAGTCAAGCAGACCAGACATGGCGTGAGAATGTTATAGGGATAAACCCATAGGCTGGGATGCCATTCCTAAAACATACCTGATACCGTTCCCCCATCCTGTGTCTGAGTGATCCTAAGCACAGTTTTTAGAATTCTTTGCAACCCAGGCAGCTGTGACTGTTCGATTATCCTGGGCACCAGAGATAAAACTTATTTCTCATTCTTTTTTTTGGGGGGGGATGGGAGAATTTGTGAGATAAAAGATAAAGTCACAGCCAGCTGGATCAAATACATTTCTGAATACTCACTAAGCAGGTGGCCCAGAAATCCTGTTCTTAAAAATGCCTTAGACACAAATTTTACAAATGAAAAAGCTAAGTTTCACAAGGGTGTGCCTTGACAAACACCAATATAATTGATGACAACCATAAATAGCATGTTTCAATGGCATCACCATGTATACCAGCCCACCCATCAATCAGAAGCATGCATCTGCATTTTAAAATGTGCTTGTAATTGCTTATTATTCAAGTTTACCATTAGGAAAGCACTCTTGGTTCTATATACTGTGAGTAATTGAGTCTCTACTATATCTTGTTAAATGATTTGCATGATCTAGACCCTGAGGTCCTACCATGACATTTTCCTCTTTTCCCATTACTGGCTATTCACAGCATCCAAAGACATGACAGAGGCCCCAACTGTGACACCCTGGATCACTGCCAGGCCCCAGGCATTGAGGCCACGCTTGCTGCAATTCTCTTTGGCTAAGTTAGACACATACTAAAATGGATACAAGGATCCCAAAGAAATTGCATTGCAGGACACTTAAACGAAGGCAAGGGAACACAAGGTGGACAAGGGAAAGCTTTCAAAACCTTGAAATTGAATTTGGAGTCACTAATACAGCTGGGAAATGATAGCACTGAATGTCTCAAGGTCACTGGTGACAGAGAAGGGGACTTTATTTCAAAGAAATTGCCTTGCTTGCCTAGATAAAAAGGAGACATGTACACAGCAAAGAAAAGGAACAGCTGTTACAGAGCAGTAGCAAGAGGGAGGCTGCAAGACAAATTATCAGTGGGGAAGGGAATGAAGAACACACACATTTCTGCCATCACTGGGCCAGAATAGCTCTCCTGTCTGACTCACAGGACAAAAACTAGGCTGGCTCCAAATGTCTGTTTAGACCCAGTAGAGCCATTTGCAAGAACAGGAAAAGCTGGAGGATAATATGATGTTTTCCACTGTGCCAAATCAGTGGCTGTAATACACCTGCTGCTGCTGGCTCATAAAGGCTGAAGTGTGTTTGCAGCCATTTTGGACCACATGGTTCCCACAGTCAGAGGCTCCTCCCCAGAAACACCATTTTCTACTACCTGTGGATCAGACATCTAGCAACTTCCAGGCCACAATATAAACAGACTGAAATCTTCCTTGCTTCTGGAGGGGATATAGATGATACTGCAGAGTGAAGATTTTCTCCTATGCTTTCTGCTGGAAATTTTACAGTTGTAGGCTTCCCATTAAGTCTATGATGTGTTTTGAGTTCATTTTTTTGTCCATGGTGTAAGACATGGTTCCCACTTTGAATTTTCATATGGAACTCCAGTCATTCCAGCACTGTTTGCTGAAAAAACTATCCTTTCTCCAATAAATTGCTTTTTCAACTTTGAAAAGAATCAATTAGCCCATATGTGTCTGTCTGGTTTTGGACTCTATTCCATTCCGTGATCTATACCTTTATTCTTTTTGCCATTAACTCATTGGCTTGATGACTGTAATTTATAGCAAGTCTTGAAATCAAGTAATGTGAGTGGTTCAACTTTGTTCTTTTTCAAAACTGTTTCAACTATTTTAGTTCCTTTGCCTTTCCAAATGCATTTTTAAGTCATTTTGTTGATTTCCACACCAAAAAAAAAAAAAAAATTCTACTGGGATTTCTTTACTGGAATTATATTGAATTTATACATTATTATTATTAGAAAATGCTTCATGAATTCAGTTCAGTTCAGTCCCTCCGTCGTGTCCAACTCTTTGTGACCCCATGGACTCCAGCACACCAGGCCTCCCTGTCCATCAGCAACTCCCAGAGATTTCCTCAAACTCATGTCCATTGAACCAGTGACACCATCTAACTATCTCATCCTCTGTCATCCCCTTCTCCCAATTTCAATCTTTCCCAGCATCAGTCTTTTCAAATGTGTCAGTTCTTTGCACCAGTTGGCCAAAGTATTGAAGTTTTAGCTTCAACATCATCCTTCCGATGAATATTCAGGACTGATTTCCTTTAGGAAATCCAAATCCAAGTGATTCTCAAGAGTCTTCTCCAATACACAGTTCAAAAGCATCAATTCTTTGACACTCAGCTTTCTCCATAGTCCAACTCTCACATCCATACACGATTACTGGAAGAAAAGTATTGAAGTTTTAGCTTCAACATCATCCTTCCGATGAATATTCAGGACTGATTTCCTTTAGGAAATCCAAATCCAAGTGATTCTCAAGAGTCTTCTCCAATACACAGTTCAAAAGCATCAATTCTTTGACACTCAGCTTTCTTCATAGTCCAACTCTCACATCCATACACGATTACTGGAAGAACCATAGCCTTGACTAGACGGACCTTTGTGGGCAAAGTAATGTCTCTGCTTTTTAATATGCTGTCTAGGTTGGTTATAGCTTTTTCTCCAAGGAGCAAGCATCTTTTAATTTCATGGCTGCAGTCACCATCTGCAGTGATTTTGGAGCCCCCCAAAATAAAATCATTAACCTATGGAATGTGTGTCTCTCTAAATAAGTCCACTTCTTACCTATCAGTTTATCTCTCACTGATTCTTTCTGTGATGAGAAATTGAGAACCTGAGCCTCAAGGTTCACTGGCAGTTGAATCTTCCATCATCTTGGACCCAGTTGGTTCTAACCAGTTTTTGTCATATCATATTTTGAGACCAGGTGTGTGATCATAATTAAAAGACAGTGAGTTCAAGTTCGCAGTCTGGATTTTGATTGAGTTCAAGTCTCAACCTGAGGTGTGCAGTTTCATCACCACGCATAATATTAGCTGACTCTTTGAATCAAGAAAAAATATTTTAAAATTATAATTAGCCACTCCTTAGAAACTGTCACAGGTGCCTTGCCACCATGCTTATGTTCTGTTAAAGCAAACTTAGCATTTAGTTCAGGGGCAAAGTAGAGGAAGAAGATATCAGATGCAGATATAATTATATGGGACAAAGTCATCAAAAAATGAGAAAGCATAAACTAGGCATATGCCTAATGAAATAGGCAGAGGAAGAGTAATAGGGACTCTGAGCAAGCAGATAAAAAGAAGATCATTGTGCCATTGACTGCTCATTATAAAATCCCAGCAGGACCTAAAGGGAATGATTGTGTCTGAATTTGTTAAGAGGAAGATGGTTTAATGGACAGTAAATTAAGGAATTACTGGGAAAGGTAATCTGAATAGGAATAAGATCAAAGATCTAAAATAAAAGTTTCCTGCAGGCTCCCACACAGAGTTAAAATTCCATTAAAAAAAATCCTGTACAAAAATATTTTTCATGATCTTCATGAAATTACAACTTATTTGCTTGAAGGAGATCACTTGCCTGTCTTTAGCTAACTAAATTCTTATTACCACTTGAGAGCAGGTGAGTTCTCTCAGAAAATCTTGAGCTTATACACACTGGATGGTCCCATACTTTCATGCCAATTTTTCTATTTTTTTTTATTATTACTCTGTACTTTATCTTAGCACTGCAAGGGCACTCTGACCTCTTAATTCCCTGAGGGCTACAATTAACCAGAAAGACTCTTGACTGAAAAAGGAATTGAATGGGAACTCTTCACAGGTCTTCGGTCAATCACTTAAGAAAATCTATTTCATTTAAGTCATTCCTGGAAATTTTTGTTACTTAATCATGTTGTACACCCTTTTGCTTCCCTCTCATGATGCAAAGACACACATGTGAATGTGAAAGAAGCATATCCGCTTACTAAAGAAATCAACATTTTAAGTGACAGATGTCTTAGTTGTAATGTTAATACTGATTTCTTGTTCTTTCTTTATGACACCTAAGTAACACATTTACATTCGTAAATTATTGAAATTCTATATGATTAGCAATAAAAGGTCCTTTTTAGGGGAAAAAAAAGTCTTCCCAATGGAAAGCAAACGTTTTGCTTGAAAAGTGTAGAAAATACACTCCCTTAGCAAAGTGAGATAGAAAGTCCATTGTGTTGGACAGAACACTGGACCAGACTCATGGGCGCAACACTTGTTTGTTACTTATAAGCTGTAATAATATTGGATGAGTCATTGACTATTTCTGGACCTTGAATATCTTTGTGACATGAAATAGAGATAATAATAATGATTACCTCATGCAACTGTGGGACTTCCCAGGTGGTGTTAGTGGTAAAGGACCCACCTGACAAGGCAGGAGACTTAAGAGATGTGAGTTCAATCCCTGGGTTGGGAAAATCCTGTGGAGGAGGGCATGGCAACCCACTCCAGTATTCTTACCTGGAGAATTCCATGAACAGAGAAGCTTAGGGGGCTACAGTCCACAGGGTTGCAAAAAGCTGGACATGGCTGAAGTGATCTAGCACACATGCATGTGACTGTAGTCATGATTAAATGAAATAATGTGTGAAAGGGTCTTGGTAAATACTCTAATACTCTGTAACTGTAGTCTGTCTCTGTGTGATTGTTTATAAAATTTTAGGTCTGCTCGGTTTTACCCTCAAATCCCCATCCAGACTATACTGATGAGAAACCTGCCTTCATGCTGGCATATTTTCTACCACAGCTGTAATTAGGTTATTAGGAGTTGTCATTCCTCCTACCCAGTGAGAATAACTAGCTGTGTGTAGCCCCTCAAACCCTCCAGGGAGGAGGAGTCAAGGGGCTGGGTGGATGGTGAGAGACATAGTACATCACGTCCTCCATCTCAGGCCGTGACAGTGTTCAACTCCAAAGAACATCAAGCCAACAATTTCTTTCATCTTCAAGGCAAGATGTTGGCTGCATTAAGATCACAGATGTTACTTATAGGGTTGAGAGCAAAAATGATCAGACGCACTAATATGTTTTCATCAGCTTTTGAAAGAGACCCCTCCATCCATACCTTCCCCTTCCAAAATATACCCCCTGGTTATGTACCAAAACATACCATTAAAGAATAAGTTTTTCATTTGCTGACAAACAAAATCAGATGCTAATCAATAGGAATTCAGTTGGCAGAGATTGTCTTGCTCATCAGTGAAATTACATCTGGAGCTTGTTGGCTTGATGGTAAGAAACTCTTCTGATGGAAAGCTAGAATGAAAAAAATATGTACCCTGTCACTTATCACAGGAAAATGTAAACAACCGTAACATTCAATCAATCAAGCAAACAAACAAAAAACCCCTCAGTTGTTAGGGTGTTACAAAACAATTTTATCATTCTGTGCCCCCTTCCAATAAAATATGAGTAAATAAAATATAACAGATTTATTTATTCAAAATTTAAATGTTCTTCATTGGCGATTACTCTCAAGAATAGCTGAGGCTCAAATAGGTCTGTCCTGTTGTTTCTGTGACCACCTGTTTCACTCAGAACTAACTCTTTCAGTTATATTCAAAGAAGTTACCATCCTAGTTCTATAGCTATTGTTTACCCTTTAAAGGAAACACACAAAACATTAGCATTTCCTAACAATAAGTCTCCCTAGATGGTCTCAGGAAGGTAGAACAGAGTCATCAATCAGTGAGGATCCATCTGTCAATTTGTAGTTCTCAGATGGTTTTGACAGTTTTGTGATTAACCAAACTCTTAACACATGAAAAGGACATTGCTTCCCCATTCTTCTTGCCACCAAATGTTGTGAAGACAACAGAGTGAGAAAAACAAACAAGCATAAATGCAGGATCATGATTAAACAGGATATAGTAGTAGATCTCTGGAGAAGGCAATGGCACCCCACTCCAGTTCTCTCACCTGGAAAATCCCATGGATGGAAGAGCCTGGTAGGCTGCAGTCCATGGGGTCACAAAGAGTCAGACACGACTGAGCAACTTCACTTTCACTTTTCACTTTCATGCATTGAAGAAGGAAATGGCAACCCACTCCAGTGTTCTTGCCTGGAAAATCCCAGGGATGGGGGAGCCTGGTGGGCTGCCGTCTATGGGGTTGCACAGAGTTGGACACGCCTGAAGAGACTTAGCAGCAGCAGCAGCAGCAGCAGCAGTATTTCTCTCAGAAATATCTCTAACTTCACTATACAGTGTGTTTTGTTTCCTTCAGATAAATAACCAGAAGTGGTACTGCTGGACAGTACCACAGTTCTACACAAGCTCTATTTTTAATTTCTTGAGTAACCTCCAAACTGATTTCCATAATGACATTATCATTTGCAGGCCCACCAATGATGTACAAGTATTCCTTTTAATCCACATCCTCACCAACACTTGCTATTTATTGTCTGTTTGATAATTGCCATCATAACAGGTATATGGTGATAACTCATTGTGGTTTTGTTTTGCATTTCCCTGAGGGTTAGTGATGTTGAGCATCTTTTCATGTACCTATTGGCTCTATATATCCTTTTTGGAAAAAATGTCTATTCAGTCTCCTTTTGCATTTATTAATCGTTTTGTTTTTCATTACCAAGCTGTATGAGTTCTTTGTATATTTTGGATATTAACTCATTGTAGGATGTGCAACGCAATGTGCTCAGTCACTCAGTCATGTCCAACTCTTCGTGGCCCTGTGGACTAGAGCTNTATTCAGTCTCCTTTTGCATTTATTAATCGTTTTGTTTTTCATTACCAAGCTGTATGAGTTCTTTGTATATTTTGGATATTAACTCATTGTAGGATGTGCAACGCAATGTGCTCAGTCACTCAGTCATGTCCAACTCTTCGTGGCCCTGTGGACTAGAGCTCACCAGGCTCCTCTGTCCATGTTCCAGGCAAGGACACTGGAGTAGGTTGCAATGTCCTACTTCAGGGGATCTTCTCAACCCAGAGATCAAACCCATGTCTCTCGCATCTCCTTCACTGGCAGATGGATTCTTTACCACCAGTGCCACCTATGTGGTTTGCCAATATTGTCTTCCATTTCACAAGTTGTCTTTTCATTTTGTTGAGACTTCCTTTGTTGAACAGAAGCTCTTTAGTTTGATGAGCCATTATCTCAAAGAATTATCTGTATGGAATTCTCCAGGCAAGAATACTGTAGTGGATCTCCATTCCCTTCTCCAGGAGATATTCTCTATTCAGGGATCGAACCCAAGTCTCCTGCATTGTTGGCAAATTCATTACTATCTGAGCCACCAGGGAAGCCCATGTGTATATATATATTCAACCTTAAAAAGGAAGGAAATTCTGTCATTTGTTACAAGGTGGATGAACTTGGAAGGCATTATGCTAATTAAAAGCCAGGGAGAGAAAGGTAAATATTGCATGATATCATTTATATATGAAATCCAAAATAATGAAAGTATAGAAACAGAGAGTAGAAAAGTGGCTGCTAAGGACTGGGGTTTGGGGGAAATAGAGAAAGTTTGGTAAAAGGTAAAGGATACAAACTTTCATCTATAAGATAATAATTGCCTGAGGATCTAAGGAAAACATGACAATAATTGATAGCACCATCATCAAATATTTGAAAGTTGCTAACAGAGTAGAACTTAATATTCTCACCAAAAAAAAGGTAAATAGGTAAATATCTGAGGTGACTGATGTGTTTATAAACTCACCATGGGTTTATTTATTTCACCATATATATCTATATAAAAGCATCACATTTCATGCTTTAAATATATTACAATTTTACTTGTCAATTATATCTCAATAAAGCTGAGAAAAAGAAAAGTGTTTTCAATTTGTCAACCTTTGAAATAGAATGTTGAATGCTTTGGGCTCCATCCTTCCTTCCACCCTTCCTTCCTTTCTCTCTCCACCCTTCTCTCCCTCTCTATCTACCTTGCCTCATCCTTTCTTCTTGTCTTTCTTCTTCCTACCTGAAGGGTCACCAAATGCTTTCACATATGTCAATTTACCTTACTTTCACAGATATCCTAAGAGATAGGACCACTAGAATGATATTTGGGTATTACAAATAAGATTAGTGTTTTTTTTCAAGGTGAATCATTTTATAGTTGACACATCTGACATTTGAACTCAAATTTCTTGACAACGAATGCAAGATCTTTTTTTCAGCATTTCTGATCACTCAATTGTTAGGTCTTCCCCTGTGGCTTAGCCTTCCCTTGTGGCTCAGCTGATAAAGAATCCACCTGCAATGCGGGAGACCTGGGTTCGATCCCGGGTTGGGAACATCCCCTGGAGAAGGAATTGGCTACCCACTCCAGTATTCTGGTCTGGAGAATTCCATTGTCTGTATCATCCATGGGGTTGAAAAGAGTTGGACACAAATGAGTCACTTTCATACATGTGTCCCTGTGGCTCAGATAGTAAAGAATCTGTCTGCAATGCGAGAGACTGGGGTTCATTCCCTGGGTCAGGAAGATACCCTGGAGAAGGGAATGGCAACCCATTCCAGAATTCTTGCCTGGAGAATTCCACGGACAGAGAAACCTGGGGGGCTATAGTCCATAAATCCCAATTGCTATTTAATTTAGGTATTAAATGTCTGTCTGTTAGTCAATCCAACCCTTACAGATGCATTGGGTAGAATCAGTTTAAGTGTGAAAATCTAAGCAAGCAAAAAAGGATATTGAAAACAGTTTCAAAATTCTGGGAGAACTACTAAAAATATCAATAAGAATAAGCATTTTCTAGCTTAATCTTTCATATAAATAGATGCTACTGCTGACAGTGTTTCTTCCAGAGCTGGACTTCCCACTGTCAGCAAGATGCATGCTGAGATATTTACAGTGATCATGTTTTACATCACACCATCTACATCCTCCCTGGCTTTCTCAGCATTTTCTGAGCAGGATGGGATAAAAAGCTGGTATCATGTAGCTATGACCTCAAAAGCCCCAGGCTGGGCATTGTCAATATGGCATGTTTTCCAGCATTTGGTTCTTTGAATCCCTGCCTTGACAGCTATACAGATTGCTATGCACTGGTTTGTGTAATTTAGCACCTCCCCATATTAAACTTATAGACAAGGACAAAGGATACACATTAAAACTGAGTTTCCAACTGTCCTCACTCTGCACAGTCAGTACTGATTATCTCCTTGCCTGTAATAAACCAAGAAGGACCACCACTATGACTGGCCTGAATGCCCCAGTGATTTAGATTCACTGCAACACCACCAAGTTGTGTGTGTGTGTGTACCCATCACTGCTTTCAAGTGTTGGGGGAGGTTATCAATACTTTCAATAATCTGAACTTCAAGTATATAAAAAACATTTCTTAGGAAGGAGAAACAGTGAAAAGGAAAGAGAAACAAAAGGGGCTACCAGAACAAGCAGAGATGGTTAGGTTTGCACTGAAGTTAAAAAATTAGAAAATGAGTCTTACAAAGTCTGATATCCCTCTTGGACATTCATTTCCATTCTCTTCTCTGTCTTTGCTTCACTTAAAGTTCTTCTTCGAAGGCTCTCACCTGTTCAGTCTCTCAAAAACCTCTGTTTAGCAATAACTGTACTGAAATTCACCATCAATGGTGAGTTAGTCAGGAGCCACAGGCTGCCTTTCTTATCTCCAGACTGATGCCAAAGCCAATTTGTCTCTGTGCTTTGCACTGAATGCAACCTCCACTCTCCAACTCTTGATAATTCCTTCTGTGCTTCCAGTGCCTTGTTTGTGTTCCATCATAGCATTCATTTGCTCTGGATATGTTATACAAGCTGTTGCTTATATTTCTGTCTGCCACCTACCCTTAGTTCATAATATCCCTAAGGCAATGACTGTGACCTTTTAGAAAATTGAGTTTGATATATTTGGACATTAATGTATACATAATGTATCTCTATTGCAAAGAAATAGAGGAAAACAACAGAATAGGAAAGAGTAGAGATCTCTTCAAGAAAATCTGAGATACCAAGGGAACATTTCATGCAAAGATGGGCTCGATAAAGTATAGAAATGGTATGGACCTAACAGAAGCAGAAGATATTAAGAAGAGGTGGCAAGAATACACAGAAGAACTGTACAAAAAAATATCTTCATGACCTGGATAATCATGATGGTGTGATCACTCATCTAGAGCCAGACATCCTGGAATGTGAAGTCAAGTGGGCCTTAGAAAGCATCACTACGAAAAAAGCTAGTGGAGGTGATGGAATTCCAGTTGAGCTATTTCCAATCCTGAAAGATGATGCTGTGAAAGTGCTGCACTCAATATGCCAGCAAATTTGGAAAACTCAGCAGTGGCCACAGGACTGGAAAAGGTCAGTTTTCATTCCAATTCCAAAGAAAGGCAATGCCAAAGAATGCTCAAACTACCACACAATTGCACTCATCTCACACACTCTAGTAAAGTAACACTCAAAATTCTCCAAGCTAGGCTTCAGCAATACGTGAACCGTGAACTTCCAGATGCTCAAGCTGGTTTTAGAAAAGGCAGAGGAACCAGAGATCAAATTGCCAACATC
>SJYX01014860.1:465865-495981 GCA_006410675.1 Oreotragus oreotragus | reverse complement strand
CCATACATGACCACAGGAAAAACCATAGCCTTGACTAGATGGACCTTAGTTGGCAAAGTAATGTCTCTGCTTTTGAATATGCTATCTAGGTTGGTCATAAATTTTCTTCCAAGGAATAAGCATCTTTTAATTTCATGGCTGCAGTCACCATCTGCAGTGATTTTGGAGGCCCCCAAAAATAAAGTCTGACAGTTTCCACTGTTTCCCCATCTATTTCCCATGAAGTGATGGGACCAGATGCCATGATCTTTGTTTTCTGAATGTTGAGCTTTAAGCCAACTTTTTCACTCTCCTCTTTCACTTTCATCAAGAGGCTTTTTAGTTCCTCTTCACTTTCTGCCATAAGGGTGGTGTCATCTAGTAAATGCTGCTAAATCCTAGGGTACAAGAAGGTGAAATCGCCCCTTAAGCTAAAGCTGAACTGATTTGAGGTCAGATGGTTGAGGCTCCTGAATTCTTTTTAGGCATTTTGAACTTAACAGAAGTGGAGGGTTGGGAATAGATAGCAGAGTCGTTGGTTAGAAGTTTTCTTTGGAAGGATCTGTCTGGCAACTGATGGGCTGCTTGGAGAAGGAATCATTTAGAAGGTACAGCAGTTTTTCAGTCCCATTTGTGATCCCATTCACAAGGGGTGAATGACAAGCAGCCAGATGCATTAGCTCTTAAAAGTTGCTAGAAATTGTCACAGTCCACTCCAGAGAACATCTATGTGTTTAGAGGGCAAATAACCACCTTCTGGAAGTTTTTGGACACAATGTGTGTGTGCTCCCACACACTGAACCAAAGACACAAGTCCTTGGACTTCACATTTAGGACCAATAACCTAGACATATAGAATCTATAGACTTACATGTGCCGGATGGAGTTAAACTATTTCCAGAATTTGAAAACAACCTGGAAAGACTTATTTCCACTTAAACTCCTTGAGCCTTTCTGAACAAAGTGACCCACTGCTGCCTCTTAGAGGATGAGGATTTAGAAAACATATTATAGGTGAAGGTTATCAGGGTGTTTGCTCTCAATAAATCTGAGCCTGGTTTTGAGTTTTGAGATGAAAAATATTCTAAGCAGCTAGAATTTCAGGGGGGCGTATACATGTTCTCCAAAGAATATACAAACATGGCTCAGGAGCCTCCCACTAGTAATACCTGGAGTGAAGTGTATTCTTGAATGCATTTCTTCCTAACCTCCCACAGATGAAACAAAAGCCAGTGTCACCTGTGATCTATTTCTCATATATAACTAGTGGTGACAGCTTGTTTTGCACTTTTTGGGGTCTTCTTTTTAAACATCAGACTAATCCATCATGAACAGCAACTGCTTTCGTTGTATAGGCCTTTGAATTTCAGAATGCCTAATTTGTTTATTTAAATGAAAAAAGTTTCCGAAAGAAAGCAGAAAAGCTAAGAAAAGGTTTAGCTTCTCCCTGGCAGCCAAACATTCATTTTGCCTCTGGGATCTCCATTTTGAGAGCTGTCAAGGCAGAATTATTTTGTAAAAACCTCACTTAGAGGAAGGGTCTCTATTGAATGGCCAGAGGACTTTTCTGCAGGTCACAGCCATTCTGACCTTCCAGTTCTTTGGGCATTTTTACAGCACAGCATTTCTTCCCAAATCTCTTAATATTTGAGCAAATATTTACTTCATACATCATTGCTCTGGTTGTGGCATCTAGGATAGAACTGGAAATGATTTAGACAAAAGAGATGATACTCATCAATGAGTATGTGTCTCTCTTTTGAGTTACAAAAGATCTCAATTCTTTTTTTTAGTTTATTTTTAATTGAAGGATAATTGATTTACAATGTTGTCTTGGTTCCTGCTCTACAAAAACGTGAATCAGCCGTAAGTATACATATATCTCCTCCTTAGTGAACCTCCCTCCCACCCAGAGTACCAGAGGACTTGGAAAAACTTAGATGTCCATCTACAAATGAATGGATAAAGAAGCTGTGGTACACATATACAGTAGAATATTTTTCAGCCATTAAAAAGAGTGAACTTGAGTCAGTTCAGTTCTAGTGAGGGTGATGAACCTAGAGTCTGTTATACAGAATGAAGTAAGTCAGAAAGAAAAAAAACAAAACAAAACAGTACTGATAAACCTAATCGCAGGGCAGGAATAGAGACACGGATACATAGAGAGCAGCCTGCAGACACACCAGGGGAAGGAGTGGGTAAGACAGACTGACAAGTAACATTGGGACATATACATCACCATATGTAAAACCAGGGAATCTCAATTCTTTTATATAGTATTGACCTGGAAGGGCAAAACTCCTCAGGTAAGACTTGTCTTTTTGGACATGTCACAAGAATGTTCCAGAACACTGTACAGTTGAATTCCTGTCTATGAGTACTTCCCTTTAGGAAAGCATTCTTTCTATTTCAACACAAAACTTCAGAAAGATGCCAGGATATACCTGGCATACTGAGGAAAACCAAAAACAAACAGATCTGTGGATTATGTGTCAACAATTAAGACTTTGCTGCTGCTGCTGCTGCTAAGTAGCATCAGTTGTGTCTGACTCTGTGTGACCCCATAGACGGCAGCCCACCAGGCTCCCCCATCCCTGGGATTCTCCAGGCAAGAACACTGGAGTGGGTTGCCATTTCCTTCTCCAATGCATGAAAGTGAAAAGTGAAAGTNGGCCCTTACAAGATAAGTATATGTGTCATGCTGCCGCTAAGTCACTTCAGTCGTGTCCGACTCTGTGTGACCCCATAGACGGCAGCCCACCAGGCTCCCCAATCCCTGGGATTCTCCAGTCAAGAACACTGGAGTGGGTTGCCATTTCCTTCTCCAATGCATGAAAGAGAAAAGTGAAAGTGAAGTCGCTCAGTCTGTCCAACTGTTAGCGATCCTATGGACTGTCATACCTGTTGTTTATCAACTGGCTTATCTCAAATAATAAGAGAGGTTTAGCAAATTCCCAAACCAAGTATTGGTTATCAATTGTTGAATCATATTAATTAGTAAAAGTGCAAAGAAACATTTGATCATTCAGTAAACATTTTATTTTAACTTAGCACATATATAATGCTTACCACTTGCCAGGTATTGTTCTAAGAGGTTCATGAATAGTTCATCTAATCTTCACAATAACCTGATGAGATAGATAGTAGTATTTTAGCTGTTTTAAAGTTGGACCTACTGAGGCAAAGAGAGCTTGAGTAACTTACTCAAGGTCAGTTGGTTAATTGGTGATGTAGCTGAAGTTAGATCTCCAGGAAGTCTAACCTCTTAACCAGTACCCTATGCTGCTTCCCACCGTCTTCAAAAACTGCATTATGATGGCTTTTGGAGACAAGTAAGGGAAAAATAAGGAATTCTACTTCTGCTTGAAGAGACAAATATATCCTATACTTGTGAAACTGGAAAATACTTATGAATCACCATGCAGGGCTCCACCCTTTTGTCTCTTCCCCGTGAAAAAGAGCAAAGGAAATATCGTAGATGAACTTGTCTTCAAGGAACCCCGTGGCTTACTTCTTGGTGATGAAATCCAGTTCTTTGTTTACAGTATAGTAGTTACTATCATGAAAAGAGCATGACACCTGGTAGTCAGGAAATCACAGCTTCATGACTTTTATCCCCCACCTGGCTGTGTCAATATTGGCATAGTCACTCTATCAAATTAGCAGAGGAGGTTTAGACTAGAATTAACTACCCCTCCAAAAGTGGCAAACAGCTATCATGACTAAGACACAGCCAGTATCAGAGGGATTTTGAGATACCAGTCATACAATTCTAGTTCTCAAGGTACCATCTTATCCCTAACTTTTTTGTGTGTTAACTATTCATTTTCCCCCATAGATTAAAAAAAAAAAATTTTTTGTCTTTATCTATCACACATTTTAAATCTATAATGAACATATTTCATGTTCATTATAAGGATTTTCTTTGTTGTTTTGTGTTTTAGTTAATTCTCCATTGCAGGTTAGACTGTGTTCTTAAACAGAACTTTGCATGAGTTTCCTTGTGTCTTAAGTTGCTCTGGTTAACACTCAAGTAATCATTAAGCTTAGTCAAATTAAATCTCTAATATATATGTAAAGCTTTGAGATTAGTTGTCATTTGAGCCTTTAATAATCTAATCCATGCCAAGGGATTAACCTGGATGTTAAGGGTTGTCTTCCATCAGTTATGCCTATTTCTGTTTTACTTGTCTGTGTCAGTAAGAGGAAATTTCATGTAATTTTAAAGGAAATAAGAATTATATTTCAAGTTTTTGTATCCTGCATTTAGAGTGTGACTTACTGAATAAGCATGATTAACGTATACAACACAGAAGGAGATACCTCTCAGTCACATTTTATATTTTCTTAATCTTTGAACTTGAGAGCCTTTAAAAATATTAATCTTTTAAAGTCATCCTTGCTTCTAGCCAGTTGGTTGTAACAAAACGTCCACCTGCAATACAGGCTTTTTGAGATCCTATAACTGTTTTATGGGTCCAGGATATAGCACAAGAAAAACAGGTTGATTTTTGATAGCCACTGAAGTTAGGGGAAAAAATTGTTTTCCTGGGTGGAGTAATGGCTTTTTCTGCTCACAGAATGTCCACTGCCTAGCCTGACATTCTCATGGCAGAAAAAGCCCCTGACCACAAGTAGCAGCTGTGTGTGGGTCACCTGCCCAAGCGATCTTTTCTGGACACCACATCCACTCACTTCTGCAGACCCCAAGGGACAGCAAGCATCATTTATCCATGGGTTATGGGGCAGCTGCTCAGTTTCCCTCCCATGACTCTCTAATCTCTCTGCACTCAGATGAACTGGGCTTGTGGCCAGCTTTCAACTTCTTGAACCCAGTTTAACTCTTTTAGGGGGTAAAAGGACTGATCCACTTTTACACATTTACAAAACATGGGACTTTTTGATATTGGAAATTTCCCTTTTAATTTTTCATTTTTCAACAACCTTTTCTTATTTTCTTATTACAATGTTTTGGTTGCCGTAACTCCAGTAGCCTTTTTTTTTAAAAACAAATAAGATTTATTAAATAATTATTGGGCTTCCCAGGTGGTGCTAGTGGTAAAGAACCTTCCTGGCAATGCAGGAGACATTAGAGATGTGGGTTCAACCCCTAGGTCTGGAAGATCCCCTGGAGGAGGGCATGGCAACCCATTCCAGTATTCTTGCCTAGAGAATCCCATGGACAGAGGAGCCTGGTGGGCTATAGTCCATAGAGTCACAAAGGGTTGGACACACAATAGCATTAAAGATTGGACCTTAAAATAAAACTGCTTTTTTATTTTTCAATGGATTCTTGGTTCCCACTTTGTGGTGTATGTTCTTTCTTTCTTTTTCACTTTTAAAATATGTTCTTTCTCTATTAGTTTTTGCATATTTCATACAAAGAGCCTGTTAAGTGATGGTCAGTTTTGTCCCAGTCAGAAGAAAGGAAGGCATTTCTAGTTTGTGATCCTGTAGAATTGCTGCATTTAGAAATGTTGTTCACTTTGGTGAGATATGGAATAAAAATAAGGCAATGAAAATTTCGTATGTAATTAAATCAGTGATTTGCCCTGTTCATGACCCCTTCCGAGCAGGCTGCTTTGCAATCTGGAGCCTGGCTGAGTGAGCTGTAACACAATTGATCCCAACTATATGAGACACGGCACAGTTTCCTTCATTGATTTATTTCCAGCCTATTCTCCACCTTATCCCATTTAACTGATCAATTAATCTCTGCTATAACTCATGAGCAGTACTGGTTGAAAATAATGCATGTGCTATTTCCTTAGCAGCAGCAGTAATGAAGTTCCATGTGTGTATAAGAAAGCAAGAGGCATTTATTCTCACACGAAGCCAGGAAGGAAACCTTCAAAATTAGAACCTGGTTAAAGAAATAGATTACTCTAATCACTGTCAATCCAGGGATTGTGGCTGGCTTTGTTCTTCCCTGGCCCAGGCCCTAGCATGAAGGAGATGCTCAGAAGTGTTTGTAGACTAGATGAAGAAAATACAAAGTATGTTGTTTTAGTGGCAAAATGTGGCTTGACTGGATTAATAAGTGTTATGCCCGAAGTCCAAGTCCCCAAGACCGAGAGAAATAAGATGTCCACGGCAATGCAAAAGCATATAGGGGTTTATTGCTAGCTCGAGCTAGGGCTCAGGTCTCATCCAACGCAGTGGAGTCTTGACAAGACCCAGAGCTCTGAATCACAACTACTTTTATACAGGCGGTTCTTTGTTTCAGTAACAGCATAGCTGGCGGGTGATGATTGGCTAAGCCGTGCGTTCGCGGGATTTTCAAATCTTGCATCCCTATCTGAATTGGCTGGGGTCTGACGCGGGCGGGGTTTTCTTGATTGGCTCAGGCCGGGACTACAGGGATTTTTCTGATTGGTCAAGCTATACCACCAGCAGGAATTCTCAGTGACCAAAATGCAGGCCTAGCTTGCCCCTTGGAGCCTGTTATGGCTCCAATTTGGTCCTAACAATAAGCATCTCTTCAGTCCCCACCCCTGATATTCTGANCTACGGGGATTTTTCTGATTGGTCAAGCTATACCACCAGCAGGAATTCTCAGTGACCAAAATGCAGGCCTAGCTTGCCCCTTGGAGCCTGTTATGGCTCCAATTTGGTCCTAACAATAAGCATCTCTTCAGTCCCCACCCCTGATATTCTGAAATTGAATTTATTCCATTGAAAGACAAAGCTGTGAAATATACAGATGCACGGACCAGAAGTCAAAAGAATTGGGATGAGTAATGATAGAGAAGAAAGAGTGAGAACTTTAAAGAGTGTCAGACAGATGTGTCCTAATCCCAGCTTTCCTTCCGACCAACTGTATGGCTTTTGACTTCCCTCAGACTCTTTCAGTTCGGTTCAGTCCAGTTGCTCAGCTGTGTCCAGTCCGACTCTTTGTGACCCCAAGGAATGCAGCCCACCATGGTTCCCTGTCCATCACCAACTCCCGAAGCCTGCTCAAACTCCTGTCCATCGAGTTGGTGGTGCCATCCAACTATCTCATCCTCTGTCATCCCCTTCACCTCCTGCCTTCAATCTTTCCCAGCATCAGTGTCTTTTCCAATGAGTCAGTTCTTTGCATCAGGTTGCCAAGGTATTGGATCTTTATTCAGTGGCCAAAGTATCAGATTCTTTAAACTCCTTATTTTCCCCCATCTGGAAAGTCAGAACAAGAATGTCCTCTTCCTAGAGCTCTCACAAGGATTAAATGATACAATACATATAATATGAAGGCACAAAGGCGTGAAACAGCTTGCATGTTTGGAAAACCATAAGTAGTTTTATTTACTTGGAGCACAGGTTGCCTGTGGGAGAGATGTGGGAAATGATACAAAAGAGAGGAGAGCAAGCAGGTCATCAGGAGCCTTGGGTGGCAAGCTAATGGGTTTGAACTTCATGCTAAAACCTTTGGGATGATGTTAAAATATTTTAATCAAGGGAGAGGAATTCTGAGGTCAAATTCGCATTTTACTACAGTAGCTCTGGCAGAGCAATGCTGGGTTAGAAATCACTGGCCCTTAACCTTTTTAGCTGCTTCTTCAAATCATTCCTCACACCTACTCTGGTCTCACAGATCTGTGTATACAGGATCAACCTTGGTTTTCTGGCCTCTGAGCTTTTGCATATACAATTCTTTCTTCTTAGAACGTGCTTTCTGTCTTAACTGAATTATTGGTAAAAAACTCTCAAATGGAAGAAAATGCAACTCAAGCTCCTTGAGCCATTAGGCAATCAAACAATAGTTCCTTTGTTCAGAATTAACTACCTGTATGGGCTTTCCTGGTGGCTCAGCAGTAAAGAATCCCCTTGCAGTGCAGGAGACTCAGGAGATGTGGGTTTGATCCCTGGGTCAGGAAGATTTTCAGGAAAAGGAAATGGCAACCCACTCATGCATTCTTGCCTGGGGAATCCCATGGACAGAGGAGCCTGGCTCTTCCTATAGTCCATAGGGTTGCAAAGAGTTGGATGCAACTGAGCAGCAACATTCGCAACTTCCTACATAGCTATCTATATTCACAGGCCCAGACAGTATCATAAGAACCAATGTTTCTTCCATTTATCTTTCCACATTGTTACCAACACTTGTTATTTTTCTATTTGTTTTTTTTAAAAATAGTGTTCATTCAAATGGATATAAGGTGATATTAGATTGAAGTTTGTTTTGCATTTCCCTAGTGATTAGTGACATTGAATATCTCTTCATATGCTTGTTAGATATTTGCATATAATCCTTGGAGAAATGTCTTTTCAAATCTTTTGCCTGTTTTTAAATCTATTTGGTTTTATGTGTTGAGTTGTGAGTTCTTTATCCTGGAAGTTAACGCCTTATCAGATATATGATTAGCAAACATTTTCCCACTGATTTATTTTTTAAGGCCTTTCTTAATTCCTGGCCCTGACTCTGGCCCTTCCCGCCATTTTTGTGAGGACCTGTAAACAAAAGGAGGCCCCTTTCTAGGTGCAGAGCCGCTTCAGTCATGTCCAACTCAGTGCAACCTTATAGACTGGAGCCTGCCAGGCTCCTCCGTCCATGGGATTCTCCAGGCAAGAATACTGGAGTGGGTTGCCATTTCCCATTCCAGGGGATCTTCCTGACCTAGGGATCAAACCTATGTCTCTTACCAATTAAGAGTATTCCATCCGTATTAAGGAAGGAGAATGATTAAAGATGGTTGTAGCATATGAGAACCACAGGGGCACCTCTGAGATTCATGTTCCTACCCAGGAAAAAAACAAACCTCAGAAAGGGCAGGCAACCTGGCCTGGTTAATAGAGATAATAAGTGGTAAAACTGGATTATGAACTGTTTGATGTTAAAACTGGCATCCATATAGAGCCTCATGTGACTAGAACCACATGAGACCCCATTCCATGATTTAGCGTCAGGCATTTAATTGTTTAAAAGTTAGTAAGAAGCCCTGTCATGATAAGGGGAAGATGAGGGCCATGATGGACCTGGAAAGGCACTCAGTTGGCATGACTAGGTATATAATAGCCAGCAAACAAGACAGTTGATTCTTGGATTTTAAACTGATTCATTCCAACAGCTTTCACTGTAATCAACAGTGACCCACTGGCCACAAGGACACTTTTCCTGTCCATTCACACCCAAGGAAGAGAGAGACAAGCCAGGCTTGGCCTCTCTTCGTAACTTTTCTGGGGCTTTCTTCCCATAAGGGAGCTGCATGGGAGATGATTTAGACTCAGCATCTTCAGACTTTGAGGCAAATTTCAATATTTCACATAAACCCTGAATTCCCCTAGATACCAATGCATGATATTGTAAGAGATATGCAGTACATCTGCTAAAGATCACCTTTTCTTTCTTTCCTCCATTTATTTTGTTCCTTTGTCATCTTTGTTTTCTTTCTCTTTCCTTCTCTTTCCTGTCTTCTGCTCTTGATCCTGCCCTTTCTTCCTGTTCAATCTGGTTTCTTTAAGGGCAAGTATACCTACTTTCGGAAGCCATACCATCATCTTCCTGTTGATTTTGCATCCAAATGTTGTGTAGTTAATCCTATGATTGGTGTTTACATTAATTTCTTGGCTTGGTAGCATTTAGCTAATTTGTGTGATATGTGTTCAGTGAATGATTCCCCACCGGCAGCTGTTTCCACCCACACCTCTCTCCAGGTGCCCAGGCTCTGGCAGGCTCTGTATAATGCTGTGCAGAGCACATATTCAAAATGAATAGCCTGAAACACTTTCTACCAAGGCCTCTGCCCCTTGACATCTTTCTACTGTATAATGTATTATAATCCTGGAATTCCCAGTGGCTTGGTAATTGATAAATTGTAGCTGAAATAAACATGGTCTTGGAGCGCTCTTGTCCCTCCTTTCTCCACTTCCCAGTCCAAAGTGCTGTATCAACAGTCCAACCATGCATGGAGGTCATTTCTTCTCTTGTCACTGCAAATCTGCTTTGTTATATGGTCATATTGGCTGAGTTGAAATAAAAGAAGCTTGACAATTTCCATTTACCTCTTTGATTTTAGGTGATAGAACCAGAAATGAGCAATAGGTCCTGTCATCGTTAAAGAAGACATTAATTCAGACCATTCATGACTTAACATGATGCCTACTCTCAGAATGATTGGGGAATATCTTTGTCTTGTTTGAAATCAGATGTTTGAAAAATGAATTTTTGAAAACATCTTTGAGTTTTTATCCTGATAGCTGGCATTTCACTATAGGAGACCTTCAGGCACCAGATTGTGATTAACTATGCAATATTCAAGAAGCAATTTCTTTTCATGACTTTTTTTCTAAACTTGGGATCTTCAGAAAGCATTGTTATTTACATTATACTGACCTTTGAATCAACTTTTATTTTATCATCCTTTTCTTTCTTGCTTTAGAAATCTGTTTAAGTACAAAGCTTTGAAGAGGGACCAGATGTGTATAAGAGACAGGTTGTAACCACTGGACNCTCTTTCACTTTCATCAAGAGGCTTTTTAGTTCCTCTTCACTTTCTGCCATAAGGGTGGTGTCATCTAGTAAATGCTGCTAAATCCTAGGGTACAAGAAGGTGAAATCGCCCCTTAAGCTAAAGCTGAACTGATTTGAGGTCAGATGGTTGAGGCTCCTGAATTCTTTTTAGGCATTTTGAACTTAACAGAAGTGGAGGGTTGGGAATAGATAGCAGAGTCGTTGGTTAGAAGTTTTCTTTGGAAGGATCTGTCTGGCAACTGATGGGCTGCTTGGAGAAGGAATCATTTAGAAGGTACAGCAGTTTTTCAGTCCCATTTGTGATCCCATTCACAAGGGGTGAATGACAAGCAGCCAGATGCATTAGCTCTTAAAAGTTGCTAGAAATTGTCACAGTCCACTCCAGAGAACATCTATGTGTTTAGAGGGCAAATAACCACCTTCTGGAAGTTTTTGGACACAATGTGTGTGTGCTCCCACACACTGAACCAAAGACACAAGTCCTTGGACTTCACATTTAGGACCAATAACCTAGACATATAGAATCTATAGACTTACATGTGCCGGATGGAGTTAAACTATTTCCAGAATTTGAAAACAACCTGGAAAGACTTATTTCCACTTAAACTCCTTGAGCCTTTCTGAACAAAGTGACCCACTGCTGCCTCTTAGAGGATGAGGATTTAGAAAACATATTATAGGTGAAGGTTATCAGGGTGTTTGCTCTCAATAAATCTGAGCCTGGTTTTGAGTTTTGAGATGAAAAATATTCTAAGCAGCTAGAATTTCAGGGGGGCGTATACATGTTCTCCAAAGAAGAATATACAAACATGGCTCAGGAGCCTCCCACTAGTAATACCTGGAGTGAAGTGTATTCTTGAATGCATTTCTTCCTAACCTCCCACAGATGAAACAAAAGCCAGTGTCACCTGTGATCTATTTCTCATATATAACTAGTGGTGACAGCTTGTTTTGCACTTTTTGGGGTCTTCTTTTTAAACATCAGACTAATCCATCATGAACAGCAACTGCTTTCGTTGTATAGGCCTTTGAATTTCAGAATGCCTAATTTGTTTATTTAAATGAAAAAAGTTTCCGAAAGAAAGCAGAAAAGCTAAGAAAAGGTTTAGCTTCTCCCTGGCAGCCAAACATTCATTTTGCCTCTGGGATCTCCATTTTGAGAGCTGTCAAGGCAGAATTATTTTGTAAAAACCTCACTTAGAGGAAGGGTCTCTATTGAATGGCCAGAGGACTTTTCTGCAGGTCACAGCCATTCTGACCTTCCAGTTCTTTGGGCATTTTTACAGCACAGCATTTCTTCCCAAATCTCTTAATATTTGAGCAAATATTTACTTCATACATCATTGCTCTGGTTGTGGCATCTAGGATAGAACTGGAAATGATTTAGACAAAAGAGATGATACTCATCAATGAGTATGTGTCTCTCTTTTGAGTTACAAAAGATCTCAATTCTTTTTTTTAGTTTATTTTTAATTGAAGGATAATTGATTTACAATGTTGTCTTGGTTCCTGCTCTACAAAAACGTGAATCAGCCGTAAGTATACATATATCTCCTCCTTAGTGAACCTCCCTCCCACCCAGAGTACCAGAGGACTTGGAANAGAACTGGAAATGATTTAGACAAAAGAGATGATACTCATCAATGAGTATGTGTCTCTCTTTTGAGTTACAAAAGATCTCAATTCTTTTTTTTAGTTTATTTTTAATTGAAGGATAATTGATTTACAATGTTGTCTTGGTTCCTGCTCTACAAAAACGTGAATCAGCCGTAAGTATACATATATCTCCTCCTTAGTGAACCTCCCTCCCACCCAGAGTACCAGAGGACTTGGAAGAAATATAGATGTCCATCTACAAATGAATGGATAAAGAAGCTGTGGTACACATATACAGTGGAATATTTTTCAGCCATTAAAAAGAGTGAACTTGAGTCAGTTCAGTTCTAGTGAGGGTAATGAACCTAGAGTCTGTTATACAGAATGAAGTAAGTCAGAAAGAAAAAAAAACAAACCAAAACAGTACTGATAAACCTAATCGCAGGGCAGGAATAGAGACACGGATACATAGAGAGCAGCCTACAGACACACCAGGGGAAGGAGTGGGTAAGACAGACTGACAAGTAACATTGAGACATATACATCACCATATGTAAAACGAGGGAATCTCAATTCTTTTATACAGTATTGACCTGGAAGGGCAAAACTCCTGAGGTAAGACTTGTCTTTTTGGACATGTCACAAGAATGTTCCAGAACACTGTACAGTTGAATTCCTGTCTTTCAGCTTCAGCATCAGTCCTTCCAATGAATACTCAGGACTGATCTCCTTTAGGATGGACTGGTTGGATCTCCTCGCAGTCCAAGGGATCAAGAGTCTTCCCCAGCACCACAGTTCAAAAGCATCAATTCTTCTGCACTCAGCTTTCTTTACAGTCCAACTCTCACATCCATCCATGACTACTGGAAAAACCATGGCCTTGACTAGATGGACCTTTATTGGCAAAGTAATGTCTCTGCTTTTTAATATGGTGTCTAGGTTGGTCATAAATTTTCTTCCAAGGGAGTAAGCGTCTTTTAATTTCATGTCTGCAGTCACCATCTGCAGTGATTTTGGAGCCCCCCAAAATAGTCTGTCACTGTTTCCATTGTGTCCCCATCTATTTCCCATGAAGTGATGGGACCAGATGCCATGATCTTCATTTTCTGAATGTTGAGCCTTAAGCCAACTTTTTCACTCTCTTCTTTCATTTTCATCAAGAGGCTCTTTAGTTCTTCTTCGCTTTCTGCCATAGGGTGGTATCATCTGCATATCTGAGGTTATTGATATTTATCCTGGCAGTCTTAATTCCAGTTTGTGCTTCCTCCAGCCCAGCGTTTCTCATGATGCACTCTGCATATAAGTTAAATAAGCAGGGTGACAATATACAGCCTTTGCACACTTCTTTCCCAATTTGGAACCAGTCTGTTGTTCTAGTCAAGTTCTAACTGTTGCTTCCTGACTTGCAAACAGATTTCTCAAGAGGCAAGTCAGGTGTTCCCATCTCCTGAAGAATTTTCCACAGTTTGTTGTGATCCACACAGTCAAAGGTTTTGGTGTAGTCAATAAAGCAGAAGTAGATATTTTTCTTTAACTCTCTTGCTTTTTTGATGATCCAGCGGATATTGGCAACTTGACCTCTGATTCCTCTTCCTTTTCTAAATCTAGCTTGAACATCTAGAAGTTCACATTTCATGTACTGCTGAAGCCTGGCTGGGAGAATTGTGAGTATTATTTTGCTAGTGTGTGAGATGAGTACAATTGTGAGGTAGTTTGAGCATTCTTTGGCATTGCCTTCTTTGGGATTGGAATGAAAATTGACCTTTTCCAGTCCTGTGGCCACTGCTGAGTTTTCCAAATTAGCTGGCATATTGAGTGCAACACTTTCACAGCATCATCTTTTAGGATATGAAATAGCTCAACTGGAATTCTGTCACATCCACTAGCTTTGTTTATAGTGATGTTTCCTAAGGCCCACTTGACTTTGCATTCTAAGATGTCTGGCTCTAGATGAGTGATCACACCATCATGGTTATCTTGGTCATGAAGATCTTTTTTGTATATTTCTTCTTTGTGGTCTTGCAACCTTTTCTTAATATCTTCTGCTTCTGTTAGGTCCACACAATTCCTGTCCTTTATTGTGCCCATCTTTACATGAAATGTTCCCTTGGTGTCTCTAATTTTCTTGAAGAGATCTCTAGTCTTCCCCATTCTATTGTTTTCCTCTATTTCTTTGCAAAGATCACCGAAGAAGGCTTTCTTATCTCTTCTTGCTATTCTTTGGAACTCTGCATTGAAATGGGTATATCTTTCCTTTTCGCCTTTGCTTTTTTTTTTTCTGACAAAACCTAGGTTTTAAGTATAGTAGAGTAGAATACAAGATTGCAGAATTTAGCAGGAACAAATTGAAGCCCCTTGAAATCTTAATGAAGAATTTGGACTTGATGTCATATGTAATTGAATTATTGTAGATTTTTGGCAGGAAGATCCATGATGAAAGCAGCACCGGTATACAAAGTTGATTCAGCAGGGCATCCGTTGGGAGATAGGTTAGAGACGGGCAGATATACAGCTCTTGTACAATGACTTGTGCTCACATTCATTGAAGAGGAAGAAGGAAGGCAGGGATAACCTGAGATCCCTATTGAAGCTGTGGTGAATGATCGAAGGTCAAAGGATTGAGCATCATTGAAGGTGACTCCAAAACTAGAGGTGGGACTATTATAATCCATGGAAGGAGCTTTCCACAGGTTCAGGAAAAAGCTCCTGTCTCTTTCCCCAGAAGAGATCTCCTTCAGTCTTACCCTAAAGAGAATGGGGAATGAAGAAAAAAATAAAATGCAAAAACTAGCTATGATTCTCTCAAAACTGTTGGAAGACTAAAATGGTATTTCTGAAGAATAAGTCCTTTCAAACAGAATACATTATTGATTTTATGGAGTACTTGATTTAGTTCATTTTTAAAATTCTGTTATAGCAATGTCAGCGTATATAATTTTTGAGAAATAAGATCAGTTTAGAGATAAAACATAACACTTCATTCTTAATACTTCCTATTCTTGTAGTAGAGCCCTTGACTGCATAGGAACCAAACCTCTTCCTTGGTCTATGTTGTCATAGCCTCCTTCCACCTCTTATATCCTTATAATGGGCTTCCACAGTGGCTCAGATGGTAAAGAATCCACTTGCAATGCAGGAGACCTGGGTTCAGTTCCTGGGTGGGGAAGAGCCCCTGGAGTGGGAAGTGGAGACGGTCTTCTGGCCACAGATACCAAACCCTCTTTCACACCGTGCACTGAGATTCCTTGGTCTATGTTGTCATAGCCTCCTTCCACCTCTTATATCCTTATAATGGGCTTCCACAGTGGCTCAGATGGTAAAGAATCCACTTGCAATGCAGGAGACCTGGGTTCAGTTCCTGGGTGGGGAAGAGCCCCTGGAGTGGGAAGTGGAGACGGTCTTCTGGCCACAGATACCAAACCCTCTTTCACACAGTGCACTGAGAACTGAACAGGCTTCCTTTGCAACTACCCTCACAACTCTTCCTACCAAGGATCCTTACATCTACTTTCATTTGGGACAATCTACTGATGTTGTTGTTCATCGCTCAGTCATGTCCAGCTCTTTGCGACCCCAAGGACCGTAGTCAGGCAGGCTCCTCTCTCCATTGGGAATTCTCCAGACAAGAATACCAGAGTGGGTTGTTATGCCCTCCTCCAGGGGATCTTCCCAACTCAGGATTCAAACCCAGGTCTCCCACGTTGTGGGCAGATTCTTTACCATCTGAGCCCCTGGGGAAGTCCAAGAATACTGGAGTGGGTAGCCTATCCCTTCTCCAGGGGATCTTCCCAACCCAGCAATCCAAATGGGGCCTCTTGCATTGCAGGCGGATTCTTTACTGGCTGAGTTACCTCAGAAGCCCCAGGTGGCGCTAGCGGTAAAGAATCTGCTGCCAGTGCAGGAGACACAAGAGACAGGTTTGATCCCTGGGTGGGGAAGATCCCCTGGAGTGGGAAGTGGAGATGGTCTTCATTATTCTTGCCTGGAAAATTCCGTGGACAAAGAAGCCTGGCGGGCTACAGTACATAGGGCCACAAAGAGTCAAGCACAAATAAACTGCTGAGGACACACACAATCTACTGCCAGTTAACAAGAAAGTAAGCTAACATACAATCAGTGTCTTGCTGTGTTTTGTCTCAATTCTTTTCACTCTAATCCAAGGAAATTATGTGTATGAAGTTGTTTAGTCTCTAAGTCGTATCTTTTGCAACCCCAGGAATGGGAATAAAATGCTTGGAACTGACTACTCTGGCCTCTTGGGCTACATAAGGCAGTAGAAGGTAAATCTGGATATAAACATAGCTTTATACACATAACAGGCTGCATTCAAATATTTACATGCCTCTCCTAATTGCTTATATTTATTGTGTTGCTGAAACTACATGCCTATCCCATTGTTCAAACACCTTCACATAGGGCCTTTTAATGGAATACCATGATTGTGCGTGAGTTTTAATTTATGAACTTTCAAATCAAATTAATGACTTTCCTAATAGGAGAAGAAAATGAGCAGAAGCAAATAGTGTAGAGAAAGAGCTCTAGGTCTAGTGCAAAGATTGAACCCAAGAGAAGATGGAATACTCACGGTAATTCTGATTTTATTGATGGTGTTCTCACCTGTATCTCTTGCTTTAGCAATTCTCTTTTCTGATTTCATCCAAGAGAAAACTGCCCTTAAATATGTGGGCAAAATCTAGTCTGTAGATATTGTAGCTAAGCTTCTTCCTTGTGGAAATGCCCTTTGCCCAAATGAATCTCATTTTCAGCTGCTGAGTGCCAAGGTGGCAGCTATAGTAGAGAAGCTCAGAACATGATCTCAGGCCAGTTGGGAAGATTACTGAAGTCTGAATTCTGTCTTTGCTATTTGTCAGGTTTGGGATTTTAGTAAAATCACTTAATAGTTTCAACTTGATTTTTCTGTAACATTAGGATAGTAATAATTACTTGGTTGTTGTGAGAATTAAATAGGAATATATGTAAATAAGAATGTACACAACATCCAATAAATATTTAGCACTGAAAAAAATATTACAATTTATCATTGCATCCTGTGACCTCTCTATGAACCTGAGGAACATCTTTATCATGATAAATGCAAATATCTTAAGTTTGTTCTAGAAAAAAGAAAACACATGTTATTTTCCAGCAAAGTCCCTCTTATTACTGTATCTATGTTGATTAATAATAGAATCAATTTCCCAGCTGATTTCAGGTTAAGAATTATTGAATATTTTAATAGATTTTCTTTTTAGTCCCTGACCCACCCACCAACCCCCACCCCTTAAAAAAAAAAAAAAAATGTAGTTTATGTTTCCTTTAAGATTTTGTGAAACCATGAACCTCTCCAAAGAATGATGCATTTAAGTGTACAAAATTTCATAGGCCATTTTTAGGATTAGCAGACTCCCCAGATCTCATGTAGGTACCTTCTAGATGTCTAGGGTCTCTAGGTTGAGAACCCCAGGCCCAAAATATTTTTTTCAATCTAGACGACTCTGCTTTTTTCTCACCTTCACTCTAGTTTCAACCCTCAGCATCTGTTGCCTACATACAACTTGATCTCCAGACTCCTCTGTGTTATTCCTCCTAGCCAGGCACCACAATGCTTCTTGAATCTTTTGTCTCTAAAATAACATTTTGTCACTCAAATTGTTTAAAAAAATTATTTTTAGATTTCTGATACACAGCGGTCCTCAAAACTTTATTATGGATAATGAACTGAAGAGATTCTGAATATAGACCTTGCATGGATTCCTGTGATTTACATTTTAAAAAATGCGTAGTGATTCCAGCACTAGTAGTCCCAGATCACACTTTGAGAAACATGATCCAAGATGATCTCTCGGGGGTAGTCTCCTCATTCATCATTTGTTTAAGCTTGCCACTGTACTTTTACTAACTGAGTATGTTTAGAACTCATCCTTGGTTTTCAGTCTATCAAACTTCCACAACTTTGTTGAAAACTGTTTATTCTCTATTGCTCCTCTCTTCTATGGCTTCTTTAATCATCAATTCCCCTAATAAAAATGTATTCACACCCTATCCCAATGCACCGTTAGAGCACAAGGTAGACTCTCCCTGAATTATTGTCAATTGTATGCAAGTTGGGCTTGGAGAATGGCATGGAGTAGACTATATTCAAGCCCTAAGATCTAGGATTCTTTTGGATCCTCCATTTAAAAACTGTAAGACATCATAAAAATTGTTTGCAACTCTTTGAGAAGAAAAAAATAATGCCTTCTTTCCCTTAGCTCAGATGGTAAAGAATCTGCTTGCACTGTGGGAGACCTGGGTTCAATTCTTGGGTGGGGAAGGTCCCCTGTAGAAGGAAATGGCAATGCACTCCAGTACTCTTGCCTGGAAAATCCCACAGACAGAGGAAACTGGAGGGCTACAGTCCATGGGGTCGCAAAAAAAGTTGGACACAACTTAGAGACTAAACAGCATATGTGCAGAAACCTTTTTTTTTCTTTTTTTTTTTTTTAGAAGCCTTTTAAAAATTGTGAATTTTACCAAAAGGTGTTCTTTTTGAGCTTCTAGATTTAGTTTTATAAAAGAAAAACCAGCTGGTAATAGAATGACAGTTCTTTATTTACTTGCGCTAATCAATTTAGATTCATGAAGTCAGCGCGTGTTTTAAGTGCTTCATGTACCATCCATTTCCTCCTGCTACAACATCAACCAAGTTATGGATCTTACCTCTCCTCTTGAGATTTCCCCTTCATTTGCATAGAATTTTCCCTTTCCTTAGAAAAGTAAAGCCTAGCATAATCTACTCCTTATCACAAAATTTATTGAAATACAGACATAGTGTGTAACTACCCTCCCAACTCCCCAAACTACAAAATAAAATGGAATTGATTAGTGATTGACTTCAAAGTGAGTAATTGAGTTTTAATGGGTTTATAAAAGGGATTGAAATCAAGGCAATAAATTAAAAGCAAAATAAAAGAGTAAACAAGAAAGGATGTTTTACAACTTGGTTCCATTACAGGCCATGCTAACCAGATTAAAAAGTAATTGCCATGTCAAGAAAAATTATAGTGGCCTCTGCAAAATGAAAGAGCAGCGGGCTCTTTCTGTGTAGGGTGTAAAACAGACAGAATGGAAAGGAAAGGAGTGCAGGGCATGGGGAGAGTGCAGACTACTTTTTCCTGATGGTCATTATGCTTTCAATATCTGAAATCTCTTCATAGAAACAGACATTATCATCAGCATATGCTAACGAGCAGATGGATTTCAACTGAACTCTTTTATGTCTTCTATTGTCTTTGTATTGCTTATCAGGGTATACTTATGACTGTGTGGTTTATATTTTAAAGTCCCTAAATCAATGACATTGAAAAGACAGAATGTTCTCAATAATTTATGAGGTTTTTTTTAATAGACAGTTTTTATTATTATTATTAAAGAGAGTTACATATTATCTGAAATAAGAAGTACTGATTATTGGAGACTCAAAAGCCACCATAAAATAGATTTCATAAGTAAATTGGATGTATTTATGTGTCTATAAGCCTTGATGATACGTCATGGGGCACTTAGGGAATTGAATGCCCAAGACCACAGCTCATTATCTCTGAGAATTCATGGCTGGCTGGTGAGAAGCCTAAAGAGTGGCAAAGGGCAGATGTAGCAGCAATTTTTAAAAATAACTGTCACTAAAATCTCCACAGCCTGAGAACCTATTCTCAAATACATCTGAAAAGATATAAGCACCAAGATTCAAGATGGAGTATCCATTGATTAACCTGATAAGCAAAGCTACGTGACTTGAAGTGTATACAGGGGATTGTGTGTGCAAGGTCATTGGCAAAGAATTGGAATTAGCCAAACTTCTCCACAGACACATCTATCCATTAGTTGGGACTTCCAAGATAGACTGGGAACACTTGTGTGAGATTCCTGGAAAAGTCAAGGTACTCTAATGAAGACTCTATTATGAGATAATATGAACACTTTCCAAGAGTGCTAAGATCAGCTCTCCAAGAGCTGGAGAATCTTGACCACTAACAAAATCTTGTGAATCACATAGAGATTGATCACGTCAGTAAGAAAGGAGAACAGATCTGTTTGTATTATTTACTAAATGAGGACAAACATTGGCATGTATTGTGAATTTACTTTAAGAAGCTATAATCTTGGCTAGATTGAGTTTAATAAAATAATTAGGCAGATGCTTAGATAATGACATAAATTAATCACCCCGTGAAAGACTGGTCACTATTGACATTTAATATCTTTTTTATAATCTTTCTTTGAGTAGATCTGGGATTAAATTTAAAAGATCAACTGTTACTCCAAAGTCATACGATAGAGATTTCTTTTTCTTGTATTTGTATTTAAAGAATTTAATGTGTTTAATATATTTTCCTCTCTTCAAGCTCTATTTATAAAGCCCATGACCACAAAAGAAAAGGCATGGTTCAAATTGATTTAAAAACTTGGAAAGAATTTTATGTCAAGTTGAAGAATTGTTTATCTTCATTTCCATAATGCACTTGTTTCTAGTTTGAGTTGTTTTAATCAAATTTATTCAGGCAAAGTTAGCCCAGTTGCTTAGAATTATTACAGGATTCAAAATACATATGTATGTACATTTTAAATTTTGTAGATACTACAAAACATTGATTTAGAAAAAGACCAATGATTTAATTAAAAATGAAATAATATAGGACCTAGTAGAAAAAAAAAATGAATGGTTCTTAAACATGTTAAGATATTCATTAAATTCACCAAAGATAAAATAAAAGCAAAATAAAACTACACTGGGTAGGATATTTTCACATATCACAGTGACAAAAATCCAAAAGTTTTATAGCATGCTTAGTTTGAAAATTGTGGGGAAACAGAAGTATTTGACCATATCTAGAAAAAAAAGAAATCAGTGTGAAAGCTTTATAGAGTTTACACCGTAGATATTTTCATGCATGAGTAATAAATATTTTGAGGTTAATTCATTGTGTAATGGTTATAATTGGCAAAAAACAGAAACAACATTTATGTCCATCAAGAGAGTACTGATAAATCATGGTAAATTCTTATAATGGACTACTATGCAACTATGAAAAAGAGATAAAGAATGAAATCAATCTCCAGGATAGACTGAAAACAATACAATTAGCAATGTGAAGAACGGCTTATATAGGAAGATATCTTTTGTGTNGGTCAGACCTTAAAGCATTTGCACATTTCTGAACACATGTACCGCAATGTTCATTGCAGCACTGTTTATAATAGCCAGGACATGGAAGCAACCTAGATGTCCAGCGGTAGACAAATGGATAAGAAAGCTGTGGTACATATATACAATGGAGTATTAGCCATTAAAAAGAATACATTTGAATCAGTTCTAATGAGGTGGATGAAACTGGAGCCTGTTATACCTGTCTCTTATACACATCTAGATGTGTATAAGAGACAGGTGCTATATGGATGAAGAAGTCTTGAGGGTACTGTAAGAATAAGACTGAAAATCAGAGGCAGGAGGCTTAAATCCAAAACCTGAGAACATCGGAAAACTCCTGACTCCAGGGAACATTAATTGACAAGAGCTCATCCAAAAGTCTCCATACCTACACTGAAACCAAGCTCCACACAATAGCCAACAAGTCCCAGAGCAAGACATACCATGCTAATTCTCCAGCAATACAGGAACATAGCACTAAGCATTAAAATACAGGCTGCCCAAAGTCACACCAAACCCATAGATACCTCAAAACTCACTATTGGACACTTCATTGCACTTCAGAGAAAAGATATCCAGCTCCACCCACCAGAACATGGACACAAGCTTCCCTAACCAGGAAACCTTGACAAGTCACTAGTCCAACCCCACCCACAGGGAGGAACATCCACAATAAAGAGGAACCACAAACTTCCAGCATACAGAAAGGCCACCCTAAACACAGCAATTTAAGAAGATGAAAAAGCAGAGAAATATTCAGCAAGTAAAGGAACATGATAAATGCTCACCAAACCAAACAAAAGAAAAGGAGGTAAGGATTCAGAATAGTTATAATAAAATGATCTAAAATCTTGAAAATAAAATGGAGTTACTGATAGTCTGGAGATGAGAAAATGCAAGAAATTTCTAACAAGGACCAAGAAGAAATAAGAAAGAGTCAATCAATAATTAATAATGTGATAATTGAGATAAAAAATCTCTGGAGGGAACAAACAGAAGAATAACTGAGGCAGAAGATAGGATAAGTGAGGTGGAAGATAGAATGGTGGAAATAAATGAAACAGAGAGAAAAAAAGAAAAAAGCTTTAAAAGAAATGAGGACAACATCAGAGACCTCTGGGACAATGTTAAATGCCCCAATATTCAAACCATACGAGTCCCAGAAGAGAAGACAAGAAAGAAAAGCCATGAGAAAATACTTGAGGTAATAGTTGAAAACATCCCCAAAATGGGGAAGGAAATAGCCACCCAAGTCCAAGAAACCGAGAGTTCCAAACAGGATAAACCCAAGGCAAAACACCCCAAGACACATATTAATCAAATTAACAAAGATCAAACACAAATAACAAATATTAAAAGCAGCAAGGGAAAAACAACAAATGACACACAAGAGGATTCCCATAAGGATAAGCTGATCTTTCAATAGAAACTCTTCAGGCCAGAAGGGAATGGCAGGACATGCTTAAAGTGGTGAGAGAGAAAAATCTACAACCCAAATTATTGACCCCAGTAAGAATCTCATTTAGATATGAAGCAGAAATCAAAAGCTTTACAGACAAGCAAAAGCTGAGTGAAATTCAGCACCACCAAAACAGCTCTTCAACAAATGCTAAAGGAGCTTCTCTAGAGAGGAAACAGAAAAGATGTATAAACTCGAACCCAAAACAACAAAATAAATGGCAATGAGACCATACTTATCAATAATTACCTTAAATGTAAATGGGTTGAATGTCCCAACCAAAAGACAAAGACTGGCTGAATGGATACAAAAACAAGACCATTATTATGCTGTGTACAGGAGACTCACCTCAAAACAATGGATACATACAGACTGAAAGTGAAGGGTTGGAAAAAGATATTCCATGCAAATAGAGACCAAAAGAAAGCAGGAGTAGCAATACTCATATCAGATAAAATAGATTTAGAAATAAAGACAGTGAAAAGAGACAAAGAAGGACACTACAAAATGATCAAAAGATCAATCCAAGAAAAAGATATAACAATCATAAATATATATGCACCCAACATAGGAGCACCACAATACATAAGGCAAATGCTAACAAGTATGAAAGGGGAAATTAATAGTAACACAATAATAGTGGGAGACTTTAATACCCTACTCACACCTATGGATAGATCAACTAAACAGAAAATTAGCAAAGAAACACAAACTTTAAAGATACAATGGACCAGTTAGACCTAATTGATATCTATAGGACATTTCACCCCAAAACAATGAATTTCACCTTTTTCGCAAGTGCACATGGAACCTTCTCCAGCATAGATCACATCCTGGGCCATAAATCTAGCCTTGGTAAATTCAAAAAAAATTGGAATAATTCCAAGAATCTTTTCTGATCACAATGCGTTAAGATTAGATGTCAACTACAGGGAAAAAAAATATTAAAAATACAAACATATGGAGGCTAAACAACACATTTCTGAATAACCAACAAATCACAGAATAAATCAAAATATGCATATAAATAAATGAAAACACAACAACCCAAAACTTATGGGACTCAGTAAAAGCAGTGCCAAGGGGAAGGTTCATAGCAGTACAAGCTCACCTCAAGAAATAAGAGAAAAATCAAATAAATAATCTAACTTTACACATAAAGCAACTAGAAAATGAAGAAATGAAGAACCCCATGGTTAGTAGAAGGAAATAAATCACAAAAATTAGGGCAGAAATAAATAAGAAGGAAACAAAGGAGGCCATAGCCAAAATCAATAAAGCTAAAACCTGGTTCTTTGAGAATATAAATAAAATAGACAAACCATTAGCCAGACTCATCAAGAAAAAAGGGAGAAGAATCAAATCAACACAATTAGAAATGAAAATGGAAAAATCAAAACAAACAACACATAAATACAAAGGATCATAAGAGACTACTATCAGCAACTTTATGCCAATAAAATGGACAACTTGGAAGAAATTCTTAAAAAAGTGTAACATTCCAAAACTGAACCAGAAAGAAATAGAAAATCTTAACAGACCCATCACAAGCACAGAAATAAAAACTGTAATCAGAAATCTTCCAACAAACAAAACCCCAGGACCAGATGGCTTCACAGCTGCATTCTACCAAGCATTTAGAGAAGAGCTAACACCTATCCTAATCACACTCTTCTAGAAAATGTCAGAAGAAGGTAACTTCCAAACTCATTCTATGAGGCCACCATCACCCTAATGCCAAGGCCAGACATATATGCAAAAATCCTTAACAAAATTCTAGCAAATAGACTCCAACAACATATTAAAAAGATCATACATCATGACCAAATGGACTTTTTCCCAGGGATACAAGGATTCTTTAATATCTGCAAATAAATCAATGTGATACACTGCATTAACAAACTGAGAGATAAAAACCATAAGATTATCTCAATAGATGCAGAAAAAGCCTTTGAAAAAATTCAACATCAATTTATGATTTAAAAAAAAAAAAAAACCCTCCAGAAAGCAGGAATAGAAGGAACATACCTCAACATACTAAAAGCCATACATGATAAACCCACAGCAAACATTATCCTTAATGGTGAAAAATTGAAAGCATTTCCCCTAAAGTCAGGAACAAGACAAGGGTGCCCACTCTCACCACTACTATTCAACGTAGTTTTGGAAGTTTTAGCCACAGCAATCAGAGAAGAAAAATAAATAAAAGGAATCCAGATCGGAAAAGAAGAACTAAAACTCTCAATGTTTGCAGATGACATGATCCTCTACATAGAAAACCCTAAAGATTCTACCAGAAAATTACTAGAGCTGATCAATGAATATAGTAAAGTTGCAGGATAAAAAATAAACACACAGAAATTCCTTGCATTCTTATACACTGAGAAAAAGAAAGAAATTAAGGAAACAGTTTCATTCACCATCGCAGTGAAAGGAATAAAATACTTAGGAATAAATATACCTAAAGAAACAAAAGATCTATATATAGAAAACTATAAAACACTGATGAAAGAAATCAAAGACGACACAAATAGATGGAGAAATATACCATCTTCATGGATTGGAAATATCAATATAGTGAAAATTAGTATACTACTCAAAGCAATCTATAAATTGAATGCAATACCTATCAAGCTATCAACGGTATTTTTCACAGAGCTAGAACAAATAATTTCAAAATTTGTATGGACATGCAAAAAAACCTTGAATGGCCAAATAAATCTTGAGAAAGAAGAATGGAACTGGAGGAATCAACCTGCCTGAGTTAAGACTATACTACAAAGCTACAGTCGTCAAGACAGTATGGTACTGGCACAAAGACAAAAATATAGATCAATGGAACAAAATAGAAAGCCCAGAGATAAATCCATGCACCTATGGACACCTTATCTTTGAAAAAGGAGGCTAGAATGGACAATGGAGACAACGGAGAAAAGATAATCTCTTTAACAAGTGGTGCTGGAAAAACTGGTCAACCACTTAGAATGAAACTAGAACACTTTCTAACTCCATACACAAGAATAAACTCAAAATAGATTAGAAATCTAAATGTAAGACCAGATACTATAAAACTGCTAGAAGAAAACATAGGCAAAACACTCTCTGACATAAATCACAGCAGGGTCCTGTATGACCTACCTCCTAGACTTTTGGAAATAAAAGCAAAAATATATAAATGAGACCTAATTAAACTTAAAAGCTTTTGCACAATGAAGAAAACTATAAGTGAGGTGAAAAGACAGCCTTCAGAGTGGGAGAAAATAATAGCAAACGAAGTAACTGACAAAGAATTAATCTCAAAAATATACAAGCAGGTCCTGCAGATCAATTCTGGAAAAATAAATGACCCAATCAAAAAATGGGCCAAAGAACTAAACAGACATTTCTTAAAGAAGACATACAGATGGCTAACAAACACATGGAAAGATGCTCAACATCATTCATTACCAGAGAAATGCAAATCAAAACCACAATGAGATACCATCTCACACTGGTCAGAATTGGGATTTTCCAGGCAAGAATACAGGAATGGGTTGCCGTTTTCTCTTCCAGGGGATCTTCCCAACCCAGGGATTGAATTCATGTCTCCAGTGTCTCCTGAATTGGCAGGTGGATTCTTTACTCAGTGAGCCATCCAGGAAGCCCATATATAGTAGACACCTACTTTTTTGTGAGGGTATGTTCAGGAGGCCATATTGAATCCCCATCTTTGCAAGTGTAGAACAGTCTGCCTTGTTCTGGGACTTTCTCCTGCGTCACATTTCCCCTAAGTATCTCCTGCATTCTACATATATCCCTACTCCACAAAATAATTATCTTTATAATTTCTGATAAACATTCAGCTCTCCCATGATGATCACTTCTCAGTTTAAACTAGTCCCTGAGGTATAACCTCCCAGTACCCTCTACTTTTCCTTTCTAATGTTTGCACTTCCCAAGTTATTTCTGTGATTATCTCTTTAATGCTAATCCTTGGCCCCCAAATGTAAATTCTATGAGGGCAGAGAATATCTCCATTTTGTCTCTGCAGCAACCTCTAGGCTTAGCACAAAATCATTCAATCAATATGTGTCAAATTAGTGAAACTGTTATAAATGCACCCAACTGAAATTTTTATTATAAATAAAGTTATTTTTATTATTAGCTAGTACATAACAATGCATGGAGCCCAAATCACTGCAGATGGTGACTGCAGCCATGAAATTAAAAGACGCTTACTCCTTGGAAGAAAAGTTATGACCAACCTGGATAGTATATTCAAAAGCAGAGANAGCTTCTATCAAAATGTCTATAAACAATAAATGCTGGAGAGGGTGTGGAGAATAGAGAACCCTCATACACTGTTGGTGGGAATGCAAGCTAGTATAACCGCTATGGGGAACAGTGTGGAGATTCCTTAAAAAACTGGAAATAGAACTGCCATAATACCCATCAATCCCACTGCTGGGCATACACATCAAGGAAACTAGAATTGAAAGAGATACGTGTACTCCAATGTTCATCGCAGCACTGTATACAATAGCTGGGACATGGAAGCAACCTAGATGTCCATCAGCAGATGAATGGATAAGAAAGCTGTGGTACATATACACAATGGAATATTACTCAGTTAGTAAATAGAATGCATTTGACTCAGTTCTAATGAGGTGGATGAAACTGGAGCCTGTTATACAGAGTGAAGTAAGTCAGAAAGAAAAATACCAATACAGTATATACATGTTGTATAGAGTTCATACATGTTGAGAAGCTAATGTTTTGCAAGAAAATTTGGGGAAACACTATTTTGGAGTCTGGGAACATATTCTTAGGATATAAGGGGCACAGTAATATGAGAATCACCTTCTAAAAAGTTTACTAGATAATAAGCATATAGACTTGATACTAAATTTCAAGTCTGTGTCACCAAGGCTGAGAATTGTATAGGACTTTATCTTGGGGCCTAATTATTTATAAAAGTTTGATTCTGACAAATAAAAAAGCATGTAATTTTAAGAATGTGTTAAACATTCAAAACTTACTATCTATGCTGTGCATTTTTACAGAAAATTAAAATAAGAAATATTTAACATAAAAAACATAAATCAGACTAAGGACTTCAAATCAAGAATAGTAATTATTTAAAAAAATAAGTAAACTAAGTTTATTTAAAATAAAAAAGCGTAAGATTATACTAAAATTAGTATTCAAGCTATGTAGAATAAAAATCATACTTAAAATTGAGTATATTGCATTTTTTTTTACTTTAAATATATATATGTTTATTTATTTGGCCGAGTAGTGTCTTAGTTGATGCACACAGAATCTTTCTTGTGGCACTTGGTGTCTAGTGTGTGTGTGAGTGTGTGTGTGTGTGTGTACAAGTTGCTTCAGTTGTGTCTGACTCTGTGCAACTCATGGACTATAACCTGCGAGGATCCTCTGTCCATGGGATTTTCCAAGCAAGAATATTTGAGTGGGTTGCCATGTCCTTCTCCAGGGTATCTTCCCAACCCAGGGATCAAACTCACATCTCTTAAGTCTCTTGTATTGGCAGGTGGTTTCTTTACCTTCCCAGTGCCATCTGGGAAGACTAGAGTGTGGGAACTCAGTAATTGAGGTGTGCAGGCTTAGTTGCCCCATGACATTTGGGATCTTAGTTCACCTACTTGAGAGCACCAAGGACTGAACTTGCATCCCCTGTAATGGATGGTGGGTTATTAACCACAGGACCACCAGGGAAGTGCCTAGTATTTTGCAGTTATTTGGCATCTCTATAAACACAAGCCAAATTTAATAAATGGGCAAAATCACCAAACAGATTTCAATACTTTGAATTCACTTTGATGTCAGTGGGAAAACATAAAGATATTTAAATGCACTGTAATATGGTGATTGCAGCACCTTGTTATAGGAACTGCTTTTTGAAAGCAAGGCATCTTATTTGTGAAATGATAATATTTCTTAGGCCTTATTTCTACTTGGAAAAATAATGTTGGGCCATTGAGTGGTAAGTATGTCAGTAAACATGGGTTTTTTTTGTGTGTGAATCAAGTTTAAATTATTCTGAGAATTTGATGGTATAAATTTTAAAGAAAAGAAAACTCTGGAAAGAATCCAGAGCCTAGCCATGAGTGATGGTAATACTAAATTGTCTGGAAAATAAGATATATAAAGAAGGCTAAAAGAGATGGTTGGCTTAGAAAAGAGAATCCTGAGCATTGAGTTACTGAAAATTCTATTTGAACCAAAAACAGAACATGTAAAAATGTACTTAAAGTGTACCAAGAAAAAAGGTTAAACATAAAGATGAACTGTGATGTTATACACTTGAATCATTTCTGAGCTTGGTGCTTTTATAGCATTTTGAGGGCAAGAAACTAAACTCCTAAGCTCAGTTGAATTATATTTAGTTCTACTTGGATAAAAAGAAAATGTTACTTGTTTTTATCTTTATACATCCTTCTATGACTTTAACAAATACTTTTCTAAATGTATATAGTGAAAAGCTATTAAATGAAAAATGCATGCAGCAATGGGAGAGTGAAAGTGTATAAAAAGATTTTACCAGGATGGAGGTGAGCCTCTG
Organism: Oreotragus oreotragus; assembly: GCA_006410675.1. NCBI lineage: Eukaryota > Metazoa > Chordata > Mammalia > Artiodactyla > Bovidae > Oreotragus > Oreotragus oreotragus. Next base: position 466,745 of record SJYX01014860.1, on the reverse strand, counting down.
TGTATACAAGGTTGGGTACTATTGATAAAGGAACTCAGTTTTTTAGGCTCTAAAACTTTATATTTTATATAGGAGAAACACTTAACTTTTTGAAAGACTAAAACTAACCAAAATAAGAAAACTGATGCAAAAAATCTACTACCAGCATATTGAACTGACACCAAGTCATATACCTGTCACATTTACAAGAACCTCCATGGCCTGATCAACACATTATTTTGAGATAATTATTATTACTAAATTAATTACTTAAATAATTATGTGTGGAGCAAAATTATATTTTTATTTGGTGAATATGAAATTATAATAATGTAAATTAGCATACTAGGCAGATAGGCCAGTATACACTGTAGTATAGGTTTCTCTTACTATATAAAATGTTTCAAATCTGCAATGACATAAAACAAAGAAGCAATCACCGTTCAGTTCAGTTCAGTTCAATCGCTCAGTCGTGTCAGACTCTTTGCGACCCCATGAATTGCAGCACGCCAGGCCCCTGTCCATCACCAACTCCCGGAGTTCACTCAGACTCACATCCATCGAGTCCGTGATGCCATCCAGCCATCTCATCCTCTGTCGTCCCCTTCTCCTCCTGCCCCCAATCCCTCCCAGCATCAGAGTCTTTTCCAATGAGTCAACTCTTTGCATGAGGTGGCCAAAGTACTGGAGTTTCAGCTTTAGCATCATTCCTTCCAAAGAAATCCCAGGGCTGATCTCCTTCAAAATGGACTGGTTGGATCTCCTTGCAGTCCAAGGGACTCTCAAGAGTCTTCTCCAACACCACAGTTAAAAAGCATCAATTATTTGGCACTCAGCTTTCTTTATAGTCCAGCTCTCACATCCATACATGACCACTGGAAAAAACATAGCCTTGAGTAGA
>SJYX01014860.1:439292-457588 GCA_006410675.1 Oreotragus oreotragus | reverse complement strand
CTAGACCATTCAGGTATGACCTAAATCAAATCCCTTATGATTATACAGTGGAAGTGAGAAATAGATTTAAGGGCCTAGATCTGATAGACAGAGTGCCTGATGAACTATGGAATGAGGTTCGTGACATTGTACAGGAGACAGGGATCAAAACCATCCCCATAGAAAAGAAATGCAAAAAAGCAAAATGGCTGTCTGGAGAAACCTTACAAATAGCACTGAAAAGAAGAGAGGCGAAAAGCAAAGGAGAAAAGAAAAGATATAAGCATCTGAATGCAGAGTTCCAAAGAATAGCAAGAAGAGATAAGAAAGCCTTCTTCAGCAATCAATGCAAAGAGATAGAGGAAAACAACAGAATGGGAAAGACTAGAGATCTCTTCAAGAGAATTGGAGATACCAAGGGAACATTTCATGCAAAGATGGGCTCGATAAAGGATAGAAATGGTATGGACCTAAAGCCTCCTTACTTTCAGTTAATTCAAAGCCTCATTAGAACCAGTAAGAATCAGGTCAATAAATATTTGCTAAATGTAGGGATAATTCAGTCTCCCAAATCCCATTGGTTCATTCTATTTTATTCCCATTTCTCATATCTCTGAACAGTTTTATAATGACTTTCCTAGTACTGATTCTGCTTGATATGCAAAAGTGTGTGCATAAATGAAAGCTTAGAATTCAATTCTTCTTTGCTTCAAATGTTTTTTTTTTCTTTAAACCATTTTCTAACCTAAAACTTTCACTCAAATATCCATTACAATACCTTTCCTTTATGTTTAGTTTATTTTAACAATTTTGCCCCCAATGTATGAACCCAATATTTATCCAGCATACATTTATATCTAAAATGTCATTCACTCACTACAAAAACTTATTAATCATCTGTTAGCTTAAAAGCAGGCCTATGCTGGTGTCAGTGGGATCGAAATGTATAGAATACAGTCCCCGTTCTTTGTAGATCATAGAAACTTTGCCAAAGAAGGCAAACAATAGACTGACCATTACCAATTATAAGTACTACAGAAAGTATAAGTACTCTGAGAAAATAGCAAAATACTGTCTCTGTTAATTCTATCTGGTAACATTGGAGACACCCTCCCAGAAAAGGGAAAATGTACACTGAATTATAAAAGAGAAGTAAGAAATTTCCAGATAGAAAACAGAGTAACATTAAGAAGGACATTCTGAGTAGTGGCTCTAGTAAGCAATCTCCACTTAATTAGTTTAGTTAACTGCCCCTCTGTGTATCTTCATTTCATGGGGCCCCAATGCAGACTTGGGGTAAGAGCTTGCTATCTCATGGATCCTATGCCCTCTTCTCCTGTAAGTTGGAGTGTGTAGTTACTACATGCTGCATTTATTCTCAAAATTGCTCTGTCACTTACATTTGTATTATAATTTTATTATTAATATAATATTATACAAACAGCTGAAGCACTACAAGATAAAAAGGCACTGGAATAGAAGCTTATTTGAATGTTTTGGAAAGGATTAAGGTGAGTCTATGGTATCTGGTCCCATCACTTTATGGCAAATAGATGGGGAAAAAGTGGAAACCATGTCAGACTTAATTTTGAGGGGCTCCAAAATCACTGCAGATGGTGATTGCAGCCATGAAATTGAAAGACGCTTACTCCTTGGAAGGAAAGTTATGACCAATCTAGATAGCATATTCAAAAGCAGAGACATTACTTTGCCAAACAAGGTCCATCTAGTCAAGGCTATGGTTTTTCCAGTGGTTATGTATGGATGTAAGAGCTGGACTCTGAAGAAAGCTGAGTGGCGAAGAATTGATGCTTTTGAACTGTGGTGTTGGAGAAGACTCTTAAGAGTTCCTTGGACTGCAAGGAGGTCCAACCAGCTTGTCCTAAAGGAGATCAGTCCTGGATGTTCATTGGAAGGACTGATGCTGAAGCTGAAACTCCAATACTTTGGCCACCTGATGCAAAGAGTTGACTCACTGGAAAAGACCCTGATACTGGGAGGGATTGGGGGCAGGAGGAGAAGGTGATGACAAATGATGAGATGGCTGGACGGCATCACTGACTCGATGGACATGAATTTGAGTGAGCTCCAGGAGTTGGTGATGGACAGGGAGGCCTGGCGTGCTGCGATTCATGGGGTCATAAAGAGTTAAAGAGTTGGACGCGACTGAGTGACTGAACTGAACTGGACCAACGAATATACTGCTGTCATTTTAGATATAGATGGACATGGCTACAAGATATGGTAGACATTTAAATTTGCATCTGCTATAAAGATTTTTACTCATATTTCTCTTCATTAAATTCTTATTCTACTTCAAATATCTGCAATAAAACTGCATGTGGATGTACATATTATGGGGGCTTCCCCCAGAGTTCAGAGGTAAGAATCCATCTGCAATGCAGGAGCTGCAGGAGATACGGGTTCCATCTCCAAGTCAGGAAGAGTCCCTAGAGGAGGACATGGCAACCCACTCCATGGGCTGCAGGCTATAGTCATTTCTACGAGTCAGACATGACTGAAGCGACTTAGCACCCACACATGTGGGTATTGTAAGTCACTAAATTCTAGTCCTGGGCCCGCAGTAAAAAAAAAAAAAAAAAAAAACTTAACTCTGCATCTATTTTAATTTGTAGCACATTGCTTAATGTATGATTGCATTTTGTTAGTTATCCCTCACTTATGAGATGTTTTTAAATGAANCACATGTTGGTATTGTAAGTCACTAAATTCTAGTCCTGGGCCCGCAGTAAAAAAAAAAAAAAAAAAAAAACTTAACTCTGCATCTATTTTAATTTGTAGCACATTGCTTAATGTATGATTGCATTTTGTTAGTTATCCCTCACTTATGAGATGTTTTTAAATGAACTGACCACTGGAAAATTTACTTTTTTTGAGAAAAGAAAGTTTCTTAAAATCAGAAAAAAAAGTAAAACTATGGCTTAAAAAGTCACTGTTACAGAAAAACATGAATATTATAGTGTTTTCTAATTCTTCTTAATAATTAATTTGCATTATCAATAGAATGTAAAAAAATGTTAAAGGCTACTTGAAGTAAACATTTATTACTAAGAAGGAGAAAAAGGAATACCAAGAGAAGTGTTATTGTCTGTTTGTTTGTTTGTTTTCAGAGACACACCAGCAACATCTCGGTGATCACAAAAATTACTCCAAATAAAAGAGTAATAAAAATGTTGCCACTATGTACAAAAGGTCATTCCTATTTAATAGGCCATTAGAAGATAATTTATTCTTTCATTCTGTCAATTTATATGCCAAGCATTGTGCAGTTTACTCAGGCTATTTATTCAAGAATTGTTCCTCTCTTCTGGGAGGTAAGATCCGCTGGGAGACATAACAAGCAGAAAACTATAATTCTGTGCTATAAATAAGTTCTACAGTTAAAAATGCTACACCAGTATATTAATTTTCTACTGTTGCTGCAACAAATTACCACAGATTTGGTGGCTTGAAACAATACAAATTTATTATCTTTCCATCCTGAAGTTCAGAAGTTCAAAATGCTTACAATAAAGAACACTTCTACCAACCACCTGATATAGATCAATCCATTAAATAAAAAATATTTATTAAGAACTTTATCTTTCAAGACTCAATATATGACACTATCTCTGTTCTTGTGGAGTTTGCAATTCTTTAGTTGATGAAGCAGATATTAATGAAATGATCACAGACATGTAACATTACAGTTACAATAGACTAAGATCTGTGAAGATAAATCACACAGCGCCATGGAGTCGGCAAAAGACCTATCACTGGGGACTAGGAGAGAGGAAATTAAATTGTGATATCAGGAAATAACAGGAAATGAACACATAGAGAAGGGGAAAATGCATTTAAAACAGAGGAAGAAACATGTAAAAGCCCCAGTGGTGAAGTCTGAGGTTCAGTTCATCACATGAAAGACCACTGTGTAAGACATAGAAACTAAGACTAACATAATATCATGCCAAGTTCTATTAAGTTTTTTGTTAGAAATTTGTAGCATTTTGAGTAAGGATCTTGAGTTGATCAGACTTGTTTTGTGAACTGTTTGCCTTAGTAGCAATGAACAAGAGTGGAGGCAGAGGGACACATTCATAGGATTGCACTGTGATACCTCAGGTAGGAGATAGCAGTAGCTTGTTCTAGGGAGAAGAGTGTGGAGAACAAGAGATGAATTCTAGAGATCTGTAAGAGGTAAGATCACAAGGATTGCTGATGGAAATGGAAGATGAGATTATATGATGTGTAAACAATGACTTCTAGTAGTCTATCTGGAGAAAGAAAACATATGCTAATAGTATTCAGAGTTAAGTAACACATAAAGAGAATGAATTTGCTGGTAGAGGTTAAGGAGTTACTTTTGAGATGTGTAGAGAAGAAAAATCAATTTTCTCTGAATTATCAAGTATTTCTGGTTCTTGTGGTGAGATGGTGGTAGTACTCAAGTAAGAGGTAATAAGAGAGTGGTAATTACTTAGATCAGAGGATTTGAAATGCCCATTGTTTTAGCACCATGTGGAATTTTACTGGGGATGAATTGAAGGATATTGGCAAACATTTCACTTGGGAATCATGGACTTACTATGTACAAAAACAAACAGAGAGGAATAAGGCTTTTTCTATTTTCTGATCTAATAGCAGATATTTGCAATTTTAAAAGAAAGATAAATTGTCGAGACAACTAAATATTAGGAAACTTTGGTCTGAAAGTGGAATACTAGATTTAAATGTGCAGAGTGGAGGATGTTAGGATAATGTCAAGGTATAAGTGGCTGGACATGAATGTAACTGAATTGTATTGGTTATTTTACCCTGGCTCTTTTCCAATTGTGTGACTTCAGATTAGTGACAGAAATTCTTGACACCTACATTTCCTACCTATAAAATGGGATAACAAAAATAGCTGTTTCATAGGCTTGTTGTGAGTTTTAAATTGATTAATATGCAAATTTGTAACAAATACTTAGAGCACAGTCAGTTCTCCATAGATGTTACTTTTATTATATATAAGTTACAGATTTATTTTGTCCATATTTATGCTATATCTTTAGTTCAAAAATGTTTACTCTTGTATTTTTCAGAATAGAATAAAACAATAAACTTTAATACATATTTCTTTTGTAAATCTTTCCCCAAAGGATAAGACAGTAGTACTACTGACCTTGATAACAACAAAACATCAGTTTCTTAATTAGTGTGCATGTGTGCTAAGTTGCTCAGTAATGTCTGTTTGCAACACAATGGACTGTAGCCTGCCAGGCTCCTCTATTCATGGGATTTTCCAATAAAAATACAGGAGTGGGTTGCCGTTTCCTCCTCCAGGAGGTCTTCCTGGGATAGGGATCAAATTTGTGTCTCTGGTGGCTCCTGCACTGGCAGGCAGATTATTCACCATTGAGCTACCTCTGAAGCCAGTTTCTTTCTTAGATAGAAATTCTAATGTCTATGAATAACAAAATGGTTGTCTACCTGTTAGAGGTATTTATTTAATATATTTTATATGTACTCACCGAGTCACAATTCTGCAATTTTCTTCTCCTATTGTTATTATAACTAAAACAAGTTAAGTTCACATACTGTTGAAGCTTCACTTGGAGAATTTTGAGCATTACTTTACTAGCTGTGTAATTGTGTGGTAGTTTGGACATTCTTTGGCATTGCCTTTCTTTGAGATTGCAATGAAAACTGACCTTTTCCGGTCCTGTGGCCACTGCTGAGTTTTCCAAATTTGCTGGCATATTGAGTGCAGTACTTTCACAGCATCATCTTTTAGAATTTGAAATAGCTCAACTGGAATTCCATTACCTCCACTAACTTTGTTCATTATGATGCTTCTTAAGGCCCACTTGATTTTGCATTCCAGGATATCTGGCTCTAGGTGAGTGATCACACCATCATGATTATCTGGGTCATGAAGATCCTTTTTGTACAGTTCTTCTGTGTATTCTTGCTATCTCTTCTTAATATCTTCTGCTCTTTTAGGTCCATACCATTTCTATCCTTTATTGTGCCCATCTTTACATGGAATATTCCCTTGGTATCTCTAATTTTCTTGAAGAGATATGTAGTCTTTTTCATTCTATTGTTTTCCTCTATATCTTTGCACTGATCACTGGGGAAGGTTTTGTTCCTCAGTGAACTGAGAAACTCCAGATGTTCAAGCTGGATTTAGAAAAGCCAGAGAAACCAGAGCTCAAATTTCTAACATCTGTTAATTCATAGAAAAAGCAAAAGAGTTCCAGAAAAATATCTACCTCTGCTTTATTGACTATGCAAAAGTCTTTGACTGTATGGATCACAACCTTGGAAAATTCTTGAAGAGATGGGAATACCAAATCACCTTACTGGCCTCCTGAGAAATCTTATATAGGTCAAGAAGCAACAGTTTGAACCAGACATGAGAAAATGGACTGGTTCCAAATTGGGAAAGGAGTACATCAAGACTGTATATTGTCACCCTACTTATGTAACTTCTATGCAGAGTACGTCATGTGAAATGTTGGTCTGGATGAAGCACAAGCTGGAATCAAGATTGCTAGGAGAAATATAAATAAGCTAAAATATGCAGATGACACCACCCTTATAGCAGAAAATGAAGAGGAACTAAAGAGCTTGTGATGAAAATGAAAGAGGAGACTTAAAAAGCTGACTTAAAACTCAACATTCAAAAAACTAAAATCATGACATCCAGTCCCATCACTTCATGGCAAATAAATGAGGAAACAATAGAAAGAGTGACAGACTTTATTTTTGAGGGCTCCAAAATCACTGCATATGATGCCTGTAGCCATGAAATTAAAAGACACTTACTCTTTAGAAGAAAAGCTGTGATCTACCTAGACAGCATATTAAAAAGAGGAGACATTACTTTGCTAACTAAGGTCCATCTAGTCAAAGCTATGGTTTTTCTAGTAGTCATGTATGAAAGTAAGAGTTGGACCATAAAGAAAGCTGAGAACTGAAGAATTGATGCTTTTGAACTGTGATGTTGGAGAAGACTCTTGAGAGTCCCTTGGACTGCAAGGAGGTCAAATCAGTCAATTCTAAAGGAAATCAGTCCTGACTATTCTTTGGAAGGACTGATGCTAAAGCTGAAGCTCCAATACTTTGGCCACCTGATGTGAAGAACTGACCCAATGGAAAAGACTCTGATGCTGGGGAAGACTTATGTCAGGAGGAGAAAGGGACACAGAGGATGAAATGAGGGGATGGCATCACCAACTAAATGGACATGAGATTCGCAAGCTTCGGAAGGTGATGATGGACAGGGAAGCTTGGCATCCTGCAGACCACAGGGTTACAAAGAGTTGGACATGACTAAGCTACTGAACTGACTGACTAGTTAGGTGCCACTGGACGTTTTCAGTAGTAAAAGTTTTTTCTAAAGCAAGGTCACAAATAAGATAGCATTAAGAACCTCTCTATATGAAAAGAGACCTTTGTAAGTAAAAATAGAAAGAATAACTGCCATTATGGAACAACTTACCACTTTTAAATAATCTGCTACTTGTTATCTCATTTAATCATCATAAGCTACCTTTAAGCAAGTCATTAAGTTGAAGAAACAAATGTCTGGAGATATAAAGCATTGTCTGCTACCACGTGACTACAGAGTAGTGAACACAGCATTTAAACCCAAGTGTCTATCTGCTTTCAATCTTTGATTTTATTCTTACTAGACTTGTCTTTATCTTAAAGAGAATATGACTTATGAGTACCTGAGGTTAGGTGCAATTGACACGAAAGAAAATTTATTTCATCTTAAAAAGATCTTCCAATAGTGTTCAGTTCACTTCAGTTCAGTCTCTCAGTCGTGTCCGACTCTGCGACCGCATGAATTGCAGCACGCCTTCAGGTGTCAAATGTTCTTCAGGGAAATTAAACACTCTGTGTCAGAAACACATGGCATAAACATCCATAGACTTTGTAATAAGTGCAGCAGAAATAAGGGACATTGCAAATGATATTTTTAGAAATGCACTTGTGACAGATCAGATTCCTGAAGACTAGATAATGGTTGTCATAACACACTTATCAAAAAAACATTAAGCGATGACAAGTATAGGAAAAGAAAATTGGTTGGCTTAACATAAATTATGGGAGAAACTACATTTGAAAACCAGGAATAGAAAATAAATGGTTACAAAGAAATGCTACATTTAAAACAAAAAATAAAATTATTTCAGTAGTGCTTCAATAGCTTATTTCACCATTTTAAAACACTACTTTCAATCACATGTGGGATATACACTGACAGTTATACTTGTACTATCTCCTATATAAAACTATGTATGTGTACTTTCCAACACAGCAAATGTGGTAAAGGCTCAAAATAAAGAAGTGCATATAGATATCAGCAGTTATTTTCAAATTAAATGCACTAGTGTGATATTGTGCTTGGCCTTTTCACAAATATGTTTGGCTATCCAGTTATATAATAGGGAAATGTTAGATGTATACATTAATTATCACTATGTACCTAACAACAAGGTCAGGGGAGGCAGCTGAGAGGAGCTACACCACATTGAAAGAGTGGCAGCAGTGGGGGTGCAGGAGGGCCAAGAGGGGCTACTACACATTCAAGGTCAAGAGGGGCAACCTCGTCCAAGGTAAGGAGCAGCAGCTGCGCTTTTCTGGAGCAGCCATGAAGAGATACCCCATGTCCAAGGTAAGAGAAATCCTACATCCAAGGTAACAGATACTCCATGTCCAAGGTAAGAGAAACACAAGTGTTGCGAGAGGGCATCGGAGGGCAGACACACTGAACCATAATCACAGAAAACTAGCCAATCTGATCACACGGTCCACAGCCTTGTCTAACTCAATGAAACTAAGCCATGCCAGTGGGGCCACCCAAGACGGGTGCGTCATGGTGGAGAGATCTGACAGAATGTTGTCCACTGGAGAAGGGAATGGCAAACCAATTCAGTATTCTTGCCTTGAGAACACCAAGAACAGTATGAAAAGGCCAAATGATAGGATACTGAAAGAGGAACTCCCCAGGTTGGTAGGTGCCCAATACGCTACTGGGATCAGTGGAGAAATAACTCCAGAAAGAATGAAGGGATGGAGCCAAAGCAAAAACAATACCCCATTGTGGATGTGACTGGTGATGGAAGCAAGGTCCGATGCTGTAAAGAGCAATATTGCATAGGAATCTGGAACGTTAAGTCCATGAATCAAGGCAAATTGGAAGTGGTCAAACAGGAGATGGCAGAGTAAATGTCGACATTGTAGGAATCAGTGAACTAAAATGGATTGGAATGGGTGAATTTAACTCAGATGACCATTATATCTACTACTGCAGGCAGGAATCCCTCAGAAAAAATGGAGTAGCCATCATGGTCAGCAAAAGAGTCTGAAATGCAGTACTTGGATGCAATTTCAAAAACAACAGAATCATCTCTGTTCGTTTCCATGGAAAACTATTCAATATCATGGTAATCCAAGCCTATGTCCCAACCAGTAACACTGAAGAAACTGAACAGTTCCAGGAAAACCTACAAGACCTTTTAGAACTAACATCCAAAAAGATGTCCTTTTCATTATAGGGGACTGGAATGTAAAAGTAGGAAGTCAAGAAACACTTAGAGTAACAGGCAAATTTGGCCTTGGAGTACAGAATGAAGCAGAACAAAGGCTAATAAAGTTTTGTCAAAAGAACGCACTGGTCATAGCAAACACCCTCCTCCAACAACACAAGAGAAGACTCTACACATGGACATCACCAGATGGTCAACATCAAAATCAGATTGATTATATTCTTTGCAGCCAACGATGGAGAAGCTCTATACAGTCAACAAAAACAAGACTAGGAGCTGACTGTGATTCAGATCGTGAACTCATATTGCCAAATTCAGACTTAAATGGAAGAAAGTCAGGAAAACCACTAGATCATTCAGGTACTACCTAAATCGAATCCCTTATGATTATATAGTGGAAGTGAGAAGTAGATTTAAGGGAACAGACCTGATAGAATGCCTAATGAACTATGGACAGAGGTTCGTGACACTGTACAGGAAACAGGGATCAAGACCATCCCCATGGAAAATAGATGCAAAAAAGCAAAATGGCTGTCTGAGGAGGCCTTACAAATATACATGAAAAGAAGAGAAGTGTAAAGCAAAGGAGGAAAGGAAAGATATAAGCATCTGATTGCAGAATTCCAAAGAACAGCAAGGAGAGATAAGACAGCCTTCCTCAGTGATCAATGCAAAGAAATAGAGGAAAACAACAGAATGGGAAAGACTACAGAGCTCTTCAAGAAAATTAGAGATACCAAGGGAACATTTTATGCAAAGATGGGCTCAATAAAGGACAGAAATGGTATGGACCTAACAGAAGCAGAAGATATTAAACAGAGGTGGCAAGAATACACAGAGATGTACACAAAAGGTCTTCCCCACACAGATAATCACGATGGTGTGATCACTCACCTAGAGCCAGACATCCTGAAATTTGAAGTCAAGTGAGCCTTAGAAAGGATCACTCTGAACAAAGCTAATGGAGGTGATGGAATTCCATTTGAGCTATTTCAAATCCTGAAGAATGATGCTGTGAAAGTGCTACACTCAATATGCCAGCAAAATTTGGAAAACTCAGCAGTGGCCACAGGACTGGAAAAGGTCAGTTTTCATTCCAATGCCAAAGAAAAGCAATGCCAAAGAATGTTCAAACTACTGCACAATTGCACTCATTTCAAATGCTAGTAAAGTAATGCTCAAACTTTTTCAAGCCAGGCTTCAGCAATACGTGAACTTCCAGATGTTCAAGCTGGTTTTAGAAAAGGCAGAGGAACCAGAGATCAAATTGCCAACATCCGCTGGATCATGGAAAAAGCAAGAGAGTTCCAGAAAAATATCTATTTCTGCTTTATTGACTGTGACAAAGGCTTTGACTGTGTGAATCACAATAAACTGTGGAAAATTCTGAAAGAGATGGGAAACCAGACCACCTGATCTGTCTCCTGAGAAATCTATATGCAAGTCAGGAAGCAACAGTTAGAACTAGACATGGAACAACAGACTGGTTCCAAAATGGAAAAGGAGTACGTCAAGGCTGTATATTGTCACCCTGCTTATTTAACTTCTATGCAGAGTACATCATGAGAAACGTTGGGCTGGAANATCTATATGCAAGTCAGGAAGCAACAGTTAGAACTAGACATGGAACAACAGACTGGTTCCAAAATGGAAAAGGAGTACGTCAAGGCTGTATATTGTCACCCTGCTTATTTAACTTCTATGCAGAGTACATCATGAGAAACGTTGGGCTGGAAGAAGCACAAGCTGGAATCAAGATTGCCGGGAGAAATATCAGTAACCTTTTCTTCCCTGACACCTATTTTTTGAACTTACTTCATAAGTTGGTGAGTTTGTTGGTCATCGATAATACTGGCAGAAAGTGAAGAAGAACTAAAGAGCCTCTTGATGAAATTAAAAGAGGAGAGTAAAAAGTTGGCTTAAAGTTCAACATTCAGAAAACTAAGATCATGGCATCTGGTCTCATCACTTCATGGCAAATAGATGGGGAAACAGTGGAAACAGTGTCAGACTTTATTTTGGGGGGCTCCAAAATCACTGCAGATGGTAACTGCAGCCATGAAATTAAAAGACACTTACTCCTTGGAAGAAAAGTTATGACCAACCTAGATAGCATATTAAAAAGCAGAGATATTACTTTGCCAACAAAAGTCCATCTAGTCAAGTCTATGTTTTTTCCAGTAGTCATGTATGGATGTGAGAGTTGAACTGTGAAGAAGGCTGAGTGCCGAAGAATTGATGCTTTTGAACTGTGGTGTTGGAGAAGACTTTTGAGACTCTCTTGGACTCCAGGAAGATCCAACCAGCCCATCCCAAAGGAGATCAGTCCTGGATGTTCATTGGAAGGACTGATACTGAAGCTGAAACTCCAATACTTTGGCCACCTGATACAAAGAGTTGACTCATGGGAAAAGACCCTGATGCCAGGAGCTATTCGGGACAGGAGGAGAAGGGGATAACAGAGGATGAGATGGCTGGATGGCATCACCGACTCAATGGATATGAATTTGAGTAAACTCCAGGAGCTGTTGATGGACAGGGAGGCCTGGCGTGCTGTGATTCATGGGGTCGCAAAGAGTTGGACACAAGTGACTGACTGAAATGAACTGATCTAACAACTCATTGGCTTAACACATCCCAAAAAATATACAAAAAACTTATTCTCACACTTCTGTGGATTTCTAGAATTTGATGATATAGGGTATTCTTTGCTTCAGATTCTCCTCCCGGTTAGGCCTTTTTTGGACAGCTCTATTTTAATAATGTTCATTGGGATCCAAGCTGTGGATGTCCTAGTGACCCAACTATGTTTGTTAATTTTTGCTGTCAAATGGACTGGGCTTGGGGTTGCCAGATATTTGGTCAATTCTGAGTGTGTCTGTGAGGATATTTTCACATGAGATTAACATTTGAATCAATAAGCTGGATAAGCAAATTCCTTTCTCCAATGTGAATGATCTTCATTCAAGCAATTGGAGTTCTGCTGCTGCCGCTAAGTCACTTCAGTCATTTCCGACTTTGTGTGACCCTATAGATGACAGCCCATTCGGCTCTTATGTCCCTGGGATTCTCCAGGCAAGAACACTGGAATGGGTTGCCATTTTCTTCTCCAATACATGAAAGTGAAAAGTGAAAGTGAAGTCATTTAGTCATGTCTGACTCTTGCGACCCCATGGCCTATAGCCTACCAGGCTCTTCCATCCATGGGATTTCCCAGGCAAGAGTACCTGAATGGGTTTCCATTCCCTTCTCCACAGCTTGAGTTCTGAGTAGAGCAGAAAGGCTCACTGGAAGGTGAGCAGGAGCTCTTTCTTCATCAGGACTCCTATGAGGTGGGGCATGGGTCTTTTCCTGCCTTTGGACTCCAATTGAAACATAGATTCTTTGTGAGTCTTGAAACTATTGGCTTGCATATTGCAGCTCTTAGGAATTATCAGCCTTCATAATCATATGAGCTAGTTTCCCTATATATATTATATATCAAACACAGAAGACCCAGGTTTGATCCCTGGGTTGTGAAGAACTTCTAGAGAAGGGAATGGCAATCCACTCCAGCATTCTTGCCTATAGAATCTCATGGACCAAGGAACCTAGTGGACTATAATCCATGGGATCGCAAAGAGTTGGACATGACTGAGTGACTAGTACTACTACTATATTATATTTTAAGGAATTATAAATACTATATATAATAATGTTAAATATGATATAAATTAAATATACATATAAATAATACACATACATCTTATTGATTCTGTTTCTCTGAGAGCCCTGACTAATATATATCCAAGGGATCTCTTCTGAAGGAAACAAGAATTTTCTTAAGTCTAAACTCAGAATTGACTCATTGATACTTTTACCTGTATTCCATTAGCCAAAATAATCACATGTATAAAAATCATGTCGTGAACTCAGAAAAAAAGAGAACACCATGCTCATTATGTGGCCATGGCAAGGGTGAAGATTTGGGGCATTTATTCATTGTACTTCAATAGAGTCAAAATTTTAATGTGAGTATCCATGAGCATTGATATGCTTCTTTTTTAGTTTCTTTGCTAAACAAGAAGTTAATTGAAAATTGATCACCTATGGAATGTACAAGGATCAGACATACAATTTAGAAAATTGTGTTGTAAATGCATTTCTTTCCAATATTTAGAAACTACTCTAGAAAGTAAAATGACAAAATATAGCAATAAAATTAAGAGATATTAACTACTTTAGAGGATTAAAGTCTCCTACATTTGGTTTTGGTTTGACTAGATTTGGTCATTAGACCTGAACATTTTCTTCCCATGTTTATTTTTTCTATTTTTATTTTTTTAACTTTATTTTCCTTTACAATACTGTATTGGTTTTGCCATACATCAACATGAATCTGCCACGGGTGTACATGAGTTCCCAATTCTGAACCTCCCTCTCACCTCCCTCCCTATACCATCTCTCTGTGTCATCCCAGTGCACCAGCCCTAAGCATCCTGTATCCTGCATCAAACCTAGACTGGTGACTCATTTCCTACATGATATTATACATGTTTTAATGCCATTCTCCCAAATCATCCCACCCTCTCCCTCTCCCACAGAGTCCAAAAGTCTGTTCTATACATCTGTGTCTCTTTTGCTGTCTCGCATACAGGGTTATCATTACCATCTTTCTAAATTCCATATATATGTGTTAGTTTACTGTATTGGTGTTTTTCTTTCTGGCTTACTTCACTCTGTATAATCGGCTCCAGTTTCATCCACCTCATTAGAACTGATTCAAATGTATTCTTTTTAATGGCTGAGTAATACTCCATTGTGTATATGTACCAGCTTTCTTATCCATTCATCTGCTTATGGGCATACACACCAAGGAAAACAGAATTGAAAGAGACATGTGTACCCCAATGTTCATTGCAGCACTGTTTTTCTATTTTTAATTGAAGGATAATTGCTTGACAACATTGTGTTGGTTTCTGCCATACATCAACATGAATCAGCCATAGGTACACACATGTGGAAATTTTAATTTTGCATTCACTTTCACTCTTAAAACCTTAAAATATACTTGAAGGAAATACTCCAATTGAAAGAAACCTACAATGATAAAGAGAAAGGGAGAAAGGGAGGAATGGAAAAAGAGAGATATTGAGAAAGCAGACAATTATTAAATTTTTATTTAATAGTTTGCATTCTAAAGAAAAGCAAATATTGCATAAGAAAAAAGGGTTATATCATCACAATAAATGACAGTAAATAAATAAAAAGTAATAAATAAAAGTATTTAGAGAACAAGAAAGAACTTCAGGGTTTACAATATTATAGCACAAATGTAAAATTCAATAGACTGAGAAAATAATTTGAACAAAGTTTCTGTAAAGTAGAAAAGCAACAAAAAAGAGATGGAAAGTAGGATGTCAGAAAAATTAAAGCATTGGCCCAGGATGCTCGATATCCAATATCAATCTACTAAGATTTTCAGGAAGCAGGAACATGAAAAAGCAGAAGCAAAGTCATCATTTAATAAATAATACAAGAATACTGCTGCTACTCTCCCCAAATCCTTGGAACCATAAAAGATAATTTTATCAAACTTTTAAAATAAGAACATAACTATGCTACTTAAAATGGTCCAAAACACAGAAAAATAAAGAGGCATTTTAAACCACTTTTTTATATGAAAGAAAATCACTAGACTTAATAATGATTAAAAAAAAAAGAAAAAATAAAATAAGGGAAAACATTGTTTTGAAATCGGAATGATTATTATGAGTTAATTGGGCTGAAGTATGAGTGGAAGACTAAAATGTTAAAAGTCTCTGAGATGAAAATAAGCATGTATCACTACATATTTAAAAAAAGAAAAAGGACAGTGTTAATGTAGCAAAGACAGGAAGGATGGATAACTGATATGATAAAAGATTGAAGAAATAGGCACAGTATAAAATACAAAATCTTCTGAGCTTTTGAGAAAGTTGTCATTAAGTACAATAGGATGGCATGAGAGTGTTTCAAAGAGTAAAAAGAACTGCTCAGATGTATCTAATTATGAAATCAATTCAGTTCAGTTCAGTTTCTCAGTCATGTTTGGCTGTTTGCGACCCCATGAACTGCAGCACACCAGGCCTCCCTGTCCATCACCAACTCCCAGAGTTTACTCAGACTCATGTCTATCGTGTCAGTGATGACATCCAACCATCTCATGCTCTGTTGTCTCCTCCTCCCACCTTCAAACTTTCCCAGCATCACGGTCTTTTCAAATGAGTCAGCTCTTCACATCAGGTGGCTAAAGTATTGGAGTTTCAGCTTCAACATCAGTCCTTCCAATGAATATTCAGGACTGATTTCCTTTAGGGTTGACTACTTGGATCTCCTTGCAGTCCAAGGGACTCTCAAGAGTCTTCTGCAACACCATAGTTCAAAAGCATCAGTTCTTCAGTGCTCAGCTTTATTTATAGTCCAACTCTCACATCCATACATGACCACTGGAAAAAAACATAGCTTTGACTAGACGGATCTTTGTTGGCAAAGTAATGTCTCTGCTTTTTAATATGCTGTCTAAGTTGGTCATAACTTTTCTCCCAAGGAGTAAACGTCTTTTGATTTCATGGTTGCATACACCATCTGTAGTGATAGTTTCAATTATACTAATTTCACCAATTTTGCAATTTTAAAGAATCTTCTTGGGGTCTGATCATGGGTCACAGAAAAAATGTATACTTGTTCATGATAATGAATCTAATAAAGGACCATGAGATTTAAGTTGCATATTGACAAAACAGGTGATTACCTATACTACACAATTTCATAGACAAATAGAAACTTACAAAAAGTACTTAACTTTATTTATTTAACATTACCTATAATGTATTCGACCATGTGGTGCTTTCCTGGTGGCTCAGAGGTAAAGAATCCACTTGCCAATGTAGGGGACATGTGTTTGATTTCTGGGTCAGGAAGATCCAGGGAGAAGGAAATGGCAACCTAATCCAATACTCTTGCCTGTAGAATTCCATGAACAGAGGAGCCTGGTAGGCTACAGTCCATGAGGATGCAGAGTCGACTAAACAATAACAGCATCATTCGACAGGGTACATATATCAATGATATTTCCTTATTCTTCCAATCTCCCGACCCTAATATGACTTAAAAGAGTTAATGCTTGTTTTCAATTTACACAAAGAGAAAATGATCATAAAAAAACCTTTAAATAGTTTTATCAAGGTCCTGTTTTAGAATCAGTTTTTCAAAGATTTCTTTCAAAGATCTGATTCTTGCTTACTTTTCTAGGATTGTCTTTCACTGTTTTATTCTTATACACCATGATCTCTTGCTACAGCAATACAGTATTTTTTGCTTTCATGGGAATTTGTATGGAAATTACTCTTTATATATGGAGAGTTCTTTGGGATGAGAGATAGTAACTTTTACTCTAGGATTATTTATGAGATGTATATTTGGCATATTTCTTTTTCAGATAGTTACCCACCATGGAAAGAATGATGTGAAGATAGAATTTTGTCTAGTAGTACTGTTCTTTGTGTGTGCGCTCAGTTGCTCAGATGTGTCCAACACTTTTACAACTCCATGGACTGTAGATCCCCAGGCTCCTCTGTCCTTGTAATTTTCCAGGCAAGAATACTGGAGTAGGTTGCCATTTCCTACTCCAAAGGATCTTCCTGACCGAGGGATCGAACCCACATCTCCATGTCCTCTGCACTGACAGGCAGATTCTTTACCACTGCACCACCTGGAGAGTTCCAGTACTGTTCAATACCAAGTGTTAAATATATATTTCTTGACTGTGCTATTAAGCACCAATAAATACTTTTGGAATGAATTTTAATTTCAATTTGCTTTTTAACATTTAAAGCTTAAATCTGAATAGATAAAGCTGTATATTCACAAACAGAAATCTATTTGATAGCTCTTTCTTCTCAGAAAGTATCTCTATGTTAGGCAGAATTTTGTCCTCATGACCTTTGCCCCTGGTGTTATGTGAATGAATATGTTACATCACATGGATAAAAGACATTGGAGCTATAATTAAAGTTACAGTTGACTTTAAGATAGAAGCATTATCTGGGATTATCCAGGTAGGCAGAAAGCAATCACATGAGCTCTTAAAAGCAGAAAAGGAAGTCAGAGGGATGTGGATAAAGATAAATCAGAGAGATCTGGAGAAGGTGAAAAGTTCAACCTACTATTGTTGCCTTGAAGATGGGAGGAAACACATGGTAAACATGAGAAGGAAATAAATTCTGCCAAAAGATAGTAATCATGAAAAAGGACCCCAAGCCCTAGACTGAATTGTAATCCTGCTGAAACATTGATCCTGGCTTGTAATACACTGAACTGAGATTTCACCTATGTCTTGCCAGATTTTTGACCTACCAAAACTGGGAAATGATAAAAGAATGTAATTATACGAAGCTATATTTTCAACTGATTATGTACCAATAGAAATCTAATTCACTATCTAAATCAGTGTTCATTACTATTGTGGTTCCTTAGTTCTTGTGACAACAGTTCAATGTTAAGAGATTTCAGTTCAGTTCAGTTCAGTCTCTCAGTCGTGTTCAACTCTTTGCAACCCCATGAATTGCAGCACGCCATGCCTCCCTGTCCATCACCAACTCCCGGAGTTCACTCAGATTCACGTCCATCGAGTCTGTGATGCCATCCAGATATCTCATCCTCTGTCATCCCCTTCTCCTCCTGCCCCCAATCCCTCCCAGCATCAGAGTTTTTTCCAATGAGTCAACTCTTCGCATGAGGTGGCCAAAG
>SJYX01014860.1:409098-429094 GCA_006410675.1 Oreotragus oreotragus | reverse complement strand
GACACGACTGAGCGACTGAACTGAACTGAACTGAACTGATAGGGAAAGGAAGAGATGAGCCTGGAAATTCTTGTTACACTAGAAAGTAAAAGCATACTAAAAAAAAAAAAAAGAGAGAGAGAGAGATGAATGTATATCAAAATTTTTAAAGTGTCTGAACAGTTCATATATCAAACAATTCAAGAATTCCAGTGAAATATAGATGGGCCATTGTTTTAGGAGGAAGTCTTTCTCAAAATATGGAGCTACATTTGTATAGGAAAAACTAAGTAAATGTAGATTAGCCCTGCATTTGTGCATGCTATGTCACTTCTCACGTCCAACTCTTTGCAACCCTGTGGACTGTAGCCTGCCAGGTTCCTCTCTTCATGGGGTTCTCCAGTCAAGAATAATGGAGTATGTTGCCATGCCCTCTTCCAGGGGATCTTCCAGACCCAGGGATCAAGCTGTGTCTCTTATGTCTATTGCATTGGCTGGTGCGTACTTTACCACTAGTACTACCTGGGAAGCCCATAGATTTACCCTAATAAAGCCTAAAACAAGAGCCTTCACAAGATAAAGAGATTCACCAGTAATGTAACTTTCAATATATCATCAATAGTGTTTTACATAGAGTTAAAACTTTTTTGAAGAGGCAAGAAAATTAAATTTATAATCAAAGTAGAAAGCAAGTGGATAGAAAAATATACTCAGATGGTACATTTGTTTGAATTAGCTGCCAAATACATCAAAATTACTGTTGGAGATATGTTAAATAATTTATAGCCAAAGATAAATAGAATGTTAAAGAGGTAAGGAGTTTCAGAACTGATTGAAATCTCTCTTAAAATTCCCAAATATAAATCAGAACTGAAAAGATACAATATTTGAAATGAAATTATTGGAGGGGAATAATGACAATATAGAGAAAGAATATCTACTTGAAGATCAGTAAATAGAAACTAATCTATTCTGAAGCACAGATATAAAAAAGAAAGCTTGAAAAGATAGAGCCATAGAGACTTAAGTGGTGATAATACCAAACAGTCTAAATACAAACCTCAACATATGAACCTTCTTGAAGTTGTGAGAATGCATCTTGTTCCAGCAAGGAACCAGAACCTGTGCCATCAGTGTCAGGCATAAGTGAAATTGCAGATTGTCCTCCATTTCCTATTGCTGACAGTCCTTTAGCTCTACCTTAGCACACCACCTCTCCCTCTTCCAGTCAGTAACTTTTCTTGCCTATTCACTGGATGCCAGCGCTTGTACTATACTTCTATGCTTTTCAAGGTATCATAGTGTAAGAATAAAAATATTTTCTTTATTTTTTAATGTTTAGTTTTGTGTATTATTTGTGTGAAAAGTATTACAAACCTTATTACAGTGAAATACTATAGTCAATAGTGGGGTACTAGACTAATTTTGTTGGACTTAACCAACAAATTGGACTTATGAACATCCTCTTGGAACAGAACTGTTTGCATGCAGGGAACCTACTATATATGTAATTGGTGTCCCAGAAGGAGAAGCAAAAATGGGAAAGAAAAAATGTTAACCTCAAATAAAATTTTTAAGCTTTTAAAAATATCAGTCCACAGAGCCAAGAAAGAAATCCCAAGCAGGATAAATACAATAAAAACTACTCCAGGTCTCAGCCAGGTGAAAATACTACTAATGACATATAAAGCAAATATCTTAAAAGCATCCAGTAAGAAAGAAAGAAGGGAGGTAGAAAAAAAGAAAAAAGAGAGAGAAAGAGAGAGAGAACAAGCACTGTATACAATAGAAGATGAACAGGACAGCTAGTGGAAGAGAGATAGTGATGAAATGGTATCTTTAAAGTGCTTAAAAAAATAAAATACATTTGCCTGGAATGCTATATACAGTGAAGATATTCTTTAAAAAAGAAGGTAAAATAAAGAAACTTTCAAGAAAATAAAACTTAAGAGAATCAGGGACTAACAGAGCAGAGTTGCAAGGGTCATCACAGGAAGTGGATTCAACAGAAGAAAATGAGACTAAAATTAATACTTGCTTTGTGTGAATTAATTAGATATCAATTCCAGGGAGATGAAAAGTTAAGGGAGCATATTGTCATCTCTAAATTAACCAGTAGAAAACTAATTGAAACAGTGAAAAACAAAATTCTGCATAGGAGGTAGAGTGGAATAGCAAAAACAACCTATTACTATATTTTCATTAATTTAACAAAAAGTAGGGGAGGAGAGATGGAAGCTAGGGGCTTGAGGATTCCTGGCCCCATCTTCTGCCTCCTTGACCTTGCTGGCTTCTTTCCAGGAAACTATGAAAGAAATAAATGGCATTCTACACAAATTGAGGCAGAAGATCAAAATCTGAGTAATAAGTGGGTTGACTTTTGATTAAAAGTGCAAGAGAAGCTGGAAAATGATGTGGTTAAAAAGATACGATTATGTGTTTCCAGGAAATGGCTTGGTGACATACAAAGATAGGTGATTCTTATACAAACAGAATATTCAAGGTCACCAGGGTGAGGCCCTAATCCAAGATTTAATCGATTGTCTGAGCTACATTGCAGAAATGAAACTCCTGAAGAAAAGGGGTATTTTTAATGAAATTCTAAATAAGATGTGAACGTGTCCTCTATTGAAAGAAGCTGCAGCCCCAAAGAACACACGGAATTCTTTGTACACTGGTAATGAAGAAAAGTTAAGACAAAAAACGTGTAGCAGATCTGGAGAAAGAGTTTGCAAATAAAAACCTCATGTCTTCTGTTAAGAGGCCAGATCAGCTTTCATGTCTTTCCTGATAGCTAGAACAAGAGATGTTTCCTGGGATGTGTGGAAAATCATGATTATAAGACTGTTTCTCTCTTTGGAGACATAACCGTGACAAGTAGGAAGAGATATTCCAGAGTAGGAATATTCCAAGTAGGAGTGAGATATTCCAGATCTGAGAACCACAGGCCACACCAAGTCTGTGCCTGAGGACGCATGTGAGTTCCTTAAAGAGTTCTTGTCCTAATGATCCTTTTCCCCTTGGGAAGAAAAGGGAGCTGACAGGGTCATTCAGTGGCTAAACCTGAGGTTTCCTCTTATGCTCATGTGACCCAGTCTAGGCCAGGCTCTCCACAGGGTCAGTCATTTCATGAGTCATGACAGTGGTATCCCCAGTCAGCCAGGAGAACATTCTCTATCCTGAAACACATGATGCCCTCCAACTCCAAGGTGAGACAAAAGAAGAAAAGACTTGTCAAGTATGGAGCAAAGGAATAACCCCAGCTATAGACTTTATCCCCTAATTCCATATTTTCAATCACAGTATACATGGGTTTGGGAGAAACTTCCTATCCTTCTAGAGGGAGAAAGAAGAAATATGCCTCTGCCTTCCCTCTTCATAGGCCATACGATAAATGTAACAGATGTTTATGTTTGGACATTGTACATCAATAACAGAAAGGGGGATGTGAGATGAGAAGGAAAGGACAGGACACTTAAAACAATCCAAGCCTTGGACAAAAGTGTAAAAACACTTTTTAAAATGGAACATCCTCCTGATTGTCAGCTAGATGAGGCTATGAAACTGAGACCACTCTGATCACAGTGGTAATATTAAGCTCAAGACTGCATGCAGTCTTTGTTCTTTGATCCTGGACCCTGTTTGTGAGATGTAGACTTCAGCATGGACTGCTGAAAGAGGACCCACCAAATGACCACTGACCCCAACTAGCCTGCACTCAGCTCTCCTAGAATGTGGATCACCACACCTTGAATAGCCCGTCTGGATCTCGGTAACCATGGGGATGGGAGGAATTCCAAACCAACAGCCTCTGCTAGAGAACTGGCACCAGCAGAATGGTCTTTCCCTTCGATGTACATTCTGATCCCAGGTCCGGAGAAACTACCTTGGAGTGTTAATTTCACCAAAAGTGTCTTCTTATTGGACCTGACTGGCTTCCCAAAATCATTATTCACTTCTGGTTTCTCAGATAAGAGTCTGGATAATCCACAACAATAGGAACTGCAATTTACCTCACTGAAGATTTTTCAAAACAAAGGTGTTCATCCAGGCCCCTGTTGTTGTTGTTGTTGTTGAGTTGCTAAGCTGTGTCTGACTCTGCAACCCTGTGGATTGCAACATACCAGGCGTCCCTGTCCTTCACTATCTCCTGGAGTTTGCTCAAACTCAAGTTCATTGAGTTCACTGATGGTATCCAACCATCTCATCCTCTGTCACCCCCTTCTCCTCTTGCCCTCAATCTTTCCCAGCATCAGGGTCTTTTCCAGTGAATTGGCTCTTCACATTAGGTGGCCAAAGTTTTGGAGCTTCAGCTTCAGCAGGCCCTCACTAGATTTTTCCTTAAGGGGTGAGAGCTGCTGTGATTGGGGCCCTCTCTCTTTCCTTCCACTTTCTACAAGTTCTTTGTGAAACTGGAAGGCAGTACAAGATCCCAGTCTAGAAGACAGCTGAAGAGAACACCCAAGGTCATTGTTCACACATCACTTTTCAGTATTTGGAACAACTGAGACCCACTAACCATCTACAAATAGGTACTGAGGGACAGCTTCAGTCCTTAGAGTGGACTCTCCTGGGGATCGCCTACCTGAATCCTGGTCTGGGGGAGCCTGTGCTCTGCATCTTCTGCCTCCCAGGCCCCAGTCAGTTGCTTTATCGTGGATTAAACTGGTTCCTTCCAAACCTTCTGGCAATTCAGTCTTCTCTTAGCGTGGATTGGATTGGGGGAAAGAAAGAAGACACATCCGCCTGTGAAGTCTGCCTGGCTCAACCACTCTGTTTACTCTACATGGGATTGTTGTTTCTCAGTGATTCCTAGGCACAACCATCCAGAGGCAACTTTCCTCATAGAATTTGGTAAATGATACTGCAATGACCCTTCAAAATGAAAAAAAGAAAAAGAAATGAAAAGCAGCAAACTAAAGGGATCCTAAAAACCAAAACAAACAAAAAAAGGCAGTGATGGCTAAACAGTGGACAAAGGACAGATGACAAAAAATAGGGCAAATAGTAAAAAGGTACAATTGAACCCCCAAATATCACTAATTATACTAAATATAAGTGTACTTAGTGCTCTTATTAAGAGTCAAAGATTGTCAAATTGGATAAATAAGCAAAATTCTGTCTATAAACACTATGTGTGTCTGCGTTCTCAGTCATGTCCGACTGTTTATGACCCTATGAACTGTAGCCCGCCAGGTTCTTCTGTCTATGGAATTTTCCAGGCAAGAATACTGGAGTGGATTGCCATTTTCTCCTCCAGGGGATCTTCCCAAACCAGGGATTGAGAGCAGGTCTCCTGCATTGGCAGGCAGATTCTTTACCACTGAGCCACCTGGGAAGACTTCATATGCAGTATACATGAGATGAATTTTAAACATAGGAAAGTTGAAAGTGAAAACATCAGAAAAAATATACTATGAAAGCACAGTAAAATAAAACTGACATGATCATATTTTATCAGATAAAGCAGATGTCAGGACACAGGGTTATTTCCAGGCATAATGAATATTTATAATTGTAAGAGAATCGATTTAATAAAAGGATCTAAAAATATTAAATTGCTTGTACCTAATAACAAAGCTCAGCAAATCATAAGTAATAACTGTTGGAGCTAAGGAGAGAACTAGACAAATCCATCATTATTATTGGGCATACATTAGAATTTTATTTACATACACAAAACACTAATTTAATTTGAGGCAAATCTCAGTAATGGCTGATCTTGGTGAACGTTTGATTGTAAAGGGGCAAATTATATTTTCCCAGGATAATGAGATACCTTTTTTCTTGACTAGGATAGTGGTTTCACAGGAGTACGCATTTGTCAAACTTCTCAAACTATACACCTGTGGTTTTTACTTCATGCAAATTCTTTTTCCAAAAACCTCAAATCAGTGCCCAGTATTTTCCATAATACCCCTTTTTCACTTACCACATTTGATATTGGATTTTCTACACATTTAAATGCATTATTTCTCCTTTTGGAAATAATACATATATAGAGTCCTGCTTGAGTTATTTTGGGGGCTTCCCTAGTAGCTAAGCTGGTGAAGAATCTGCCTGCAATGCATGAGACCCTGGTTTGGGAAGATACCCTGGAGAAGGGAACGGCTACCCAATCCTATATTCTGCCCTGGAGAATTCCATGGACAGAGAAGCCTGGCAGGCTATAGCCCATGGGGTCACAAATAGTTGGACACAACTGAGCTTTCACTTTCACTTGTGTTATTTATTTATCTTTGCAACTTTGCAGCACTTTTCCCAATTTGAATAATCAATAAATACCAAACAAGCAAATAAAAATGAACTCTGAATACTGAATCCAACATTGTAGATAGGATTGTTTATTCTGTATTGTAGAGCAAGGAATGCCAAGTGATGCTAAATTTGGCACACTGCTTATTTTTGTATGGCCCTCAAGCTAGGAATGGGTTTTCCATTGTAACCAGATCAAAAGAAGAAAATATAAGTGAAAAAATGATATGAAATTCAAATGTTAGAAAGCAGAAATGAAGTTTTATTATAACACGGAAAGGTAAAAAGATGAGAAAAGACATACCATACAAACACTGAGAGTGATAAAACTGATATGATACTAGTGTCATGTAAAGGAGGCTTTGAGGGTACAGGGATTTCCAAATATAACTGAGGCAAATTCATGAAGATGAAATAGAAATTTTTAACTGGGCTGATATAGAGCTCAAGAATCTGAATTGTCTTCCCTGATGGCTCAGCTGTAAAGAATTTGCCTGCCAATGCTGTTCGATCTCTGGGTTGGGAAGATCCCCTGGAGAAGGGGATAGTAACCTGCTCCAGTATCTTGCCTGGAAAATCCCATGGACAGAGAAGCCTGGAAGGCTACAGTCCTTGAGGTCACAAAGAGTTGTATGTGATTTAGCGACTAAACATCAACAATGACAACAACAAATCTGAAATTGTACCACACCCTATGTAAAAAAAAAAAAAAAAAATCCTGCTGTAGAGTAATTGGAATGACAAAACAATTCTTAGTCATAAGCCATGCAAATAATTAGCTACTTCACAAGATACAAAGTAACAGATGGGGGTCACACAGATTTAGTGAGAGGAGTGCAAGTGATTATGTAGGCTACAAAAGATACAATTTGGAAGGCTGTGAGATAAGGAGATAACTAGTTTCTGCCTACACAGTTTCAGCAGCTTTGCAAAAATGAGATTTATAAATACTTTATAAATTAAAGAAATTAACTACAGCACCACTAAACTGAAAGTACCACCTACACTACTTGCAGAGTTTTCTATTAATAGTGACTGAAACATTAGCTGCCAAGGCCTTGGAATAAATTATTATGAAATTAGAGCTTGCAGAGATGAGTTATCGCCTCTCATATGCACATTACTTGCAGCAAGAAAATACCATATTTGGAGTCAATCTCTTGGAGTGTCCAAAAGCTACACTTAGTTACAATGACATAAGAGCTCAGACATACAGCCTTATTAATGTTTTATAGAAATGGGGTGGAGAAGATAAAACGGATAGTAATTGAAATGAAGATGAGATGGTTCTTTAATTCTTCTCAATCCTTTTGCTTTCTCAGCTACTTCTAAGGGTACAAGAAGGAATTCCTTGTTTTAAAAGAAACTCGTCATTCTATCGTGTCATTTATTAAGGAGGCAATAAATTCAGTATTAATTACATGTAAGGTTATAGTTAGAAATGTTGAATTTCACATTTAATAAATTGTCATATAACTGCAATGTGGGTGTAAAGGAGTTTCCTGATCAAAACTGTCTACCTATAGTTAATATGATAATTATAACTCTTACTGGCAAATAACAAGCTTGTTGGGAATTGTTCAATCAAAAAGAAAAAAAAAAAATTAGCAGAATAGAACATAAGGGTAACTTACAGGTCACAAGGGCCTCATGTGTCCAAACCTCAGAAAAAGAACTGGAACCACCAAAATGACTGTCATTAGAGCTTTCTTGTCACTAGTCACTTGGACTGTTTCCTGGTTCAGTCTTGCTGCTGAAACAACCTCTTCTCAGGCTGAAAAAGGCTGCTATTAGCTTTCATTTTAGAATCCTTGTGATAGAGAGATGCCGTCATAAAGATTAAATGTTTGGATGCCTCATTAAAGAGCTGTTTGTTGTTAGCTGGTGTCAGTAAGTACTTCTCCTAGTCTAACCACAATGGGTCCTGCTACTGTGTCCAGAGGAAGTGATTTCACTGTTCCAATATGACAAATATTCACTAATCAAACCAGAAAATGTAATAGGGCCAAGTTGACAAAATATCATTTATCTAAAAAGTTCCCTCATCCATAAAAACAATGATTTTCATTTATTGCCCTCAACCCACCAATCTGGGAAGATATTGAGAAAATAACAAGAAGGAGAAGAGCTTAATATGAGCCTACACCTTTTTAAAAGTAATAACTGGATACATTTGTCAAAATTGAAAGAATACTAAGGGTTTATGAATTCAACTGTATATAAATATATACCTCAACAACAATAACAAAAAGCACTGTAAATAAATATTGAATTCTGATTAATAATGTGCATGTTAAGGTTTTTGTGATGCTGTACTGTAACTTTGCTTGAAATGCATCAAAAAATAATATACATGAATCAATGGTTAGAGGGATGTATAGATGGATATAGGCAAACAGATATGTGATAAAACAAACAGTGAAATATTAATTTCTGCACTGATATAGCACATACATGCATTTTAACAGAAAAATTCTTTCAACTTATTTTTGTGTTGGAAATTATCCCAATGAAATATTGGGAAAAAAATCAAAATCAAATCAAACAGAACTTGCTCACATTAAGCATGCATTCTCAGTTAGTATTTCTATGCACTTGAGAGTCTAGAAGAGCCTCTATTCCTAGTATACTTCAGATAGTATTTTACATCTCTTTAAATTCATTCACCTTTCAACTTCTAAGTTCAATGTGCACCTTTCTCACTGATTACAATTGGTCATTTCAAACATTTCTTTGAAGTTTTCAATTTCATAATGAATAGCTATCCATTTTTAAACAAAAGAGCAAAATCTGAAAATATAAATTATCTATATTCTTACTACTCAGAGATACTTGGTGTGTGTTCTTTAGAATTTGCTTTAATAAATGTCCTTTTAAAAGTGAGAATGAGTAAAGCAAATAGATGGGAAGCACATATTATCCTTGTCATCTAACAGATTTGGCCAGAAACCCTGCTTCTTAAAATTCAAATTTATCATTTCCCACCTGAACCTTATCATGACAAATATTGTTTTTATCCTTCGGATTTCTCATTGACCTATCCCATGGATATTTTATGTTCTATTGATTTTCTCAGCTAGTACAGTCTTCTACGTGTACTTCATAATACAGTATTATCGGATTGTACTGTCTCAACAGCTTAAGGACTGAGATGTTTATCAAGTACTGTGTAATAGGCACCACTATGAATTGTGCCACAAAATAATATAAAGGAAATAAAGCTATTTTAGAGAATATTAAACATGTTATTTTGTGGAATGGTTAAGACAGGTAACTACTCTGAGCCCCAGTTATAGAACTTTAACAGCTTCAAGAGAAGCAAAATAAGATGCTTGTAGCACTTCATCCAGCGCACATCACATGCTCAGCGTATATAAGTGTGAATTGATATTAGTATGTAACTTTAAATTTGCATATTATTTACATATTCACAGACCAAAATATGCTAAACATGTCTGTACTTAAAAGAGGTTTCAATATTTTTCCATAGATACTTTTTATATTATTGATATTTTTAGTAAAACTATTCCCATAATGCAGCCCAGCTTCAGCTTAGACAAGATCTACCATCACAAAGTCTGAATTTTTTGAGTCTCAGCCATTGAGATTTTGTTATTTAAGGATCTAAGATAATGAACTTCACTAAATGTTTTAGATTCTTTGGGAAGGCATCATTCTTTTATCTCTGTCCTGGACTGTGACTCTGACACTTCATCTGTGTGTTTTTGTTGCTGTTCTTTAGTCACCAAGTCGTGTCCTGCTCTTTTAAGACCCCATGGACTATAGCATGCCAGGCTCCTCTGTCCATGAGAATTCCCAGGCAAGAATACTGGAGTGACTCGTCATTTCCTCCCCAGGAGATCTTCCTGATGCAGGGATGGAACACCCATCTCCTGCATTGGCAGACCGATTCTTTGCCATGGAGCCGCCAGAGACGTCCTCATTTGTATGTCTGTATTAGTCGCTCAGTCGTATTCTGCTCTCTTGTGACCCCATGGACTGGGGCCTGCCAGGCTCCTCTGTCCATGGAACTCTCCAGGCAAGAATACCGGAGTGGGTATTCCCTTCTCCAGTGGATCTTCCTGACCCAGGGATTGAACACCTGTCTCCTGCATTGCAGGCAGATTCTTTACCATCTGAGCCACCAGGTGTACGATATGAGGTACGTAACACATAAAGTAAAAGCTTTGTTCCTCAAATAATACAATATTATTTATTTATGCCTTTCAAATTGAAGTTTTCCATGAAATAGCCATTACTAATCTCTTCCAACCATTTGTATAATTCTCACTTTCCCTCAATGTTCACTATATATTTTCAATCAAAAAGAATAAACAATTTATTAATTTTGCTGTCCTCCATATCTAATGGAATTTCCCTTCCAACTCACCTCGTATGAGTCAACTGAAATGTGGCAAATAACCATCCTCACAGATGGATTGGTAATGGCAATCACACAATTGCTGATTTTTGCAACACAGGTGCTTGGATTGGCTCTGCTTGCCTGCCAGCAATCTACAGATTTTTGGCTGTCCCCCCACAGTTGTAAAAAGAAGCAGAGGGAGAGCACATACTCTTTCAGCTGGCACTCATCCTTTTCTGCACTGGGGCCCAAATTTGAGCCAGACTCACTGCTTTCATTGCCTCTCAGCCCCTGAATCACTGTCAGATTCTTGACTCAGATCTCTGACTTGCAAGGAAACCATTTTGTTTTAATTACAAATGCACAAATTTAATATGAAAATAATGTGCTCTTTCATGTAATATTTACTACCAATAAAGGAGTAGGAATTGAGAAACTTGAAAATAGTATTTTTCTTCCTAGTACAGACTAGAATGTTTCTCCAATAATAATAAAACTGTTTAAGATGAGGTTTTCTTTAATAAAATAAAAAGATCTTATATCTGCTATTAGTTTTTAAATTAAACCTTTGATGTTCCAAACATACATACATACTTGAAAATGTATGTAGAGAGAGGGATTGCTATTTAGATATGTGCTGTGCTTAGTTGCTCAGTAGTGTCTGATTATTTGAGATCTCATGGACGGTAGCCCACCAGGCCCCTCTGTCCGTGGGGATTCTCCAGGCAAGAATACTGCAATGGGTTGCCATGCCCTCCTCCAGGGGATCTTCCCAACCCAGGGAATGAACTCAGTTCTCCCACAGGCAAATGCTTTACCATCTGAGCCACCACGGAAGTCCAAGAATACTAGAGTTAGATATGTAGGTGGGTCTGAAATATTGTGAGCTATTTTTCAACATTAAGTGTGTAAGAAAATTTGTCTGGAGTAAGAATTTATGCACTGGGCAAGTTTCCAGGAATCTTAACATGAATTAGAGATAGATTCATCATTGAGAAACTCATAGTAGAGTTGATGGAAATGTCAATGTGATCCCTTCTCCTAAAAGGTCCAAATAAAATGAAGTGATATTATCAGGGGGCAGGCAGTGTGCCGGATGAGGATCAAGGAAAACAATAGAAAGAAACTGACATATACTTGAGATTTATAAGATGTGTAATACTTCATTAGGAAAGTATCTGGATGTAGGTAGTTTGGACAAAGAAATATGGAACAGTAGGTTTGTTTTGGAAAGTGGAATTTATATTTATTTGTCAGGATCAACTAGAGATGTGGTTGGAGAGATCATGTTGGATCAAAAATGAAACTCTGCTACAAGTATTTTCTCATTTTCCTTGTTATGGCTTCTTATACCCACCCCTCATTTAAAAGTGGGCATTTAATTTTCAAATACATGGGGTTTTTAAAATATGTCTGATGTTGATCTCTCATTTTGATATTAATTTTTCATTTAAACACTTTCTTCCCTACAATCACATTCTGTGTTTTTTAATCTTTTAACTTTATTGAGGCTTTAAAAAGTGAAATCAAGGATCTTTCTTGGTAAATGTCACATTGAGTTTGAAAATATGTGGGTTATTTTCAAATATCTTTTGATATTGACTTCTAATGTAATTCCTGGATATGTTTCAAAGTCTCCTAGTTTACAGTCAATGGGAACTTAAATGGAATTTATATTCTACTGTTGTGTGAAAATTGTATAAAGCTTAATTATGTTGAATTGGTTCATAGTGCTTTTCAGGTCTACTATATCCTTCTACTTTTCTATTTATGTTATTAATTTTTGAGAGTTTGATATTGAAACTCCAATGAAAAATCTTAATTTGCATACTTAAAATGTTTGTAATATATAGTGGAACTATATGTAACTTTGTTCTGTTTTTTTCAAGTCTCCTGTAAATATGTTATCATACCTTCCCATAATTTAAAAAATGAAAACATTTTTTAAATGAAGATCTAATAATTTTTTCTAAGGAGTATGGGATTTACTAAGCATCAGTTCAGTTCGGTTCAGTCGCTCAGTCGTGTCCGACTCTGCGACCCCATGAATAGCAGCACGCCAGTCCTCCCTGTCCATCACCAACTCCCGGAGTTCACCCAGACTCACATCTATCGAGTCAGTGATGCCATCCAGCCATCTCATCCTCATTTCTCCCCTTCTCCTCCTGCCCCCAATCCCTCCCAGCATCAGAGTCTTTTCCAATGAGTCAACTCTTCGCATGAGGTGGCCAAAGTACTGGAGCTTCCCCTTTTGCATCATTCCTTCCAAAGAAATCCCAGGGCTGACCTCCTTCAGAATAGGCAATGTGAATTGTGTGTCTTATTTGAGGGAACATTTGATTTACACCTGCAACTAATGAACTCGTTCCTCTTTCTGAGTTTCCTGATCTCAGATGCCCCACCTCACTGCACCACAACACACTCAGTTAAAAAAAAATTTTTTTTGAAGTCACTCTCAAGTCCTTCCTTCGTACCCCATACTCAATCCATTAAAAAGCTCTGATGATTTCACTTTCAAAGCATATTCCACCTCCTCCATATTCCAAATTCAAACCTTTCAAGCCTTTATCTGCACTATTTTAAAAGCTTCTTTATTGATTTCCCTGGTTTGCTTGGACCACCTATCCTAAGAATCTTTGCCACAGAGATGTCAGAGTGACCTTTCAGTTTCTAAATTGGATCATGTCATTCCTTCACTTATTAACCTTCTAATAACTCTTTATTGAATTTTTAATAAAATGAAAAATCCTAGAGCTCTTATAATTCAACTTTATCTCCTATGGGTCATGCTATTCTTTCTAAATTCTAGTCTTTTCCTCAAACACACAAAGCTTATTTTCACCTTGGGGTCTTTGCACTGATATAAAATGCTATTCCTCAGACTACTATGTAATGTTCTCATTCTTGTCATTTTCATCTCAGATTTACAACATGAACTTGAGGGACCATTTGCAGCCATATCCCAGGCATATGCTATCACCATTCTCAAATAAGACCTTCTGAGTAGTTGGAAATGTAAATAAGGAACTTGCAACAGAATGTAAATTAATGCACTGCTTTCTATACTTGAGAAACTTTTTCTATGGAGCAAAAAATTGTCAACTATAGTATTTTATGTGTAAGTATCATAATTTTTTTTTTTCAGAAACTACATAAACCAGTATGGTGAGCAGTCTAAGGAAAATTGCCATTATCTTGATCAGAAAACAGACATGATATATGACAAAGAACCTACATGGGCATGGAATTATGACTTTATGCTTTTGTTAACCTCCTCTTCTATCTTATCAACAGACAAAGAGACAAAGGGAATGTGTATGGGTAATATGAAGATCCAAAGAAATTTTATGTGGGTGTGGTTGATACTCAAATCTAAGGGCTTATTCTCCTTTATTGTATAAGAAGACAAAATGGCCTGGGGTTGGGGCAAGTCCTCATATCCATTTCACCTGTTCAAAACACCCAGACTATATTAATAGATACATTTGATACTAATTGAAGCAAACAGTAAGTACTAATTTTAACAGTTAATTGTGGAAATTAAGAACTGTAAATTATATTTTCTTTTAAAGAGTTCTGTTGACTTTTTTTTTTTTTTTTTTTCCTGTAAAAGTATCAATGCCTTGGTTGAGATCCCAGAGTTCCATACCACGGAGGATGGGAGAGCCATTTTGGCCTGGAAATGTTGAGGGCAGATGTTCCCAGCTATCCATAGACATTGGAGGACATTAGTAAAATCTTTGCCAAACGTATAATTTTGAATAGCACTGTTTTCATGTATCTTCCAGGATGAACTGGCAGCAAAATACCACTCTACTTAGTTGAAAGTATTCACATTGGATGGAATTATTTAGCATCATCTATTGTATTGTAGAACAGTGCCTGTCGAAAACAATAGTATGGGTATTCAGTTCTTATTGTAGTTACTGTATAATTTTTCCTTGCAAATAATTAAACAGGTTTCCCTGCCTTTTTACAATTATATGTTATTATTTGTTTTGAATAGATAATATATGCCCATGCTACAGAGTATAAAAGGCACTTAAAGACAGAACATGAGCAATAGCTCTTAGTCTGACATTTCTATCACAGGCCATCTAGTTCCTTCCCCAGAGGTATTCACTGCTATAGTTTTAAAATGTGTTTTCAGAGTGCATCTAGGTACATTAAAGCATAGGTACCAAGCATAATGTTTTTAAATAGAAATCATAGCTCATCTTTAATATTATTCACATTATTTTCTTTCAAATTTGGTGAAAAAAAATCATGGCAATCTTTCCATATCAGTTCATAAGGAGTTAGTTATCTCTTCCAAAAGCTACACAGTATTGTATCTTCTGAATAAACCAAATTAGCTTTAACGCCTTCTTATGAGTGAACATTTATATATCATTCTAACAAAGAATTTTTTTAAAGTCTTGGATAAGTCCTAAGATTTTGTACTACTCTAACATATTTTCCACCCTGAGAAATAGTGCCATTTTTCAATTTACAGACGAAAAGTTGTATTTAACATTCTGAGTTACATCATCAATTCTGTTTTGATCTCCTATTTCAGTTTTCACTGTTAGCAAGCTGATTGTGTTGTATATCCTTTTGCAATCTCTTCTATTCTTTTACTCCTGCTTTTATTTTATCTTATTTATTTTTCAATCTTGTCATATCATCAGTGTCTTCTCAAACAGTATCTTTCTCTTTTATGATGTTCTTAGTGTAAGCATCATACTGAGAGTTTATTTTTTTCCTCCTTCTGTTTTGTCCTTTGCTAACTCATGTATTGTATCTCTGTTACCTACCATTTCTCTCCTGAATTCTTTTATCTGTGCTTTGAATTATTGATTCTATAATTACTTGTTTTTTTTTAATGGTAATATATTTACTTACAATTATTATCTGCTCCATGAATTTTTTTTTCCAAATTAGGTCATTATTTCCTTCATTCATTATTAACAAATATCATTATATTTAAAATACAATTTGATATTTAATTATGACACCTACACTCTCTTAGCTTAGTGGTCCCCACTTATTCATCTTGAGTGCTACATTAAAGCAATAAAAGGAAGAAGCATCTGGTGAATTTACTATACCTGAGTCCTGAGTTGATTTATTCCAAATCTGAGTTAGCAGCACAATGCCACTTGACTCTTCATTGAAAATATCTCAGTGAAAAATGAAGGAGTCTTCAAATTCTTCTGCATATTATAGAAGGTATATCTGACAGTTTTTGAGCTTCTATTACAAGCAAATAAAATTATTAGTGGAAGTGCTACTCAAAAATAAAACTATAGTACTCTGATCCAGTAAAAATAATTTTATAGTTCTTATGACTATTATTTGATACACTTTCAGTTGTCTTTTGTACAGAACAATTAATACCCAATATTGTGATCATCAGTTGATATCACTATAGCAGAGTTACTTGTTCTTGGGGAATATATCTCTTTGAGTTTCTAATGAAAAATTTCTGACATACTGATTTACTGACAGATTTTAAGGATAAAGTTTTGTTTTTCTTCTTCTTCTTCTTTTTCTACCACATGAATTTCTGCACAGATGTCATTCATAATTCCAGCCTATACCCTTTTATGGGCTTTCCTGGTGGCTCAAATGGTAAAGCATCTCTGCCAGCAATTTGGGAGATCTAGGTTCATTCCCTGCTTTGGGAAGATCCCCTGGAGAAGGGAATAGCTGCCCTCTCCAGTATTCTTGGCTGGAGAATCCCACACACAGAGGAGCCTGGTAAGCTCATGGGGTCACAAAGAGTTGGATATGACTGAGCATGACTAATACACACTATACACCTTTAATCTTTTAGGATCTTGAAAACTAAAAATACAGATCAGCAGAATTTAGGCTCTTAACATTTTAATTAATCATATTTCTATTACTGACAACTGAGCCAGACAAAGACCAAACGGACCTCTGAAGGTGAATTCTGGTGTTTCCCATTACCAAGCAAAGCTGAAAAAAATGTGAAATAAAGCCAACAAGAAAAATGAAAAAATAGGACACTGCTAAGTTGCTATCACACTTATCTTGGAGTGGAATCCAAGAAATATCCCTTCTGTGGCATGGCCCTCCACTAGAATTACCTCTTAGATAGTGCCAGATATTGGATTTCCTCACTGATAAATGAAAATAATATTAACTATAAAGCCTCCTTTTCCTTTGCCTGTATCTGAAGGACTAGACCAGGAATCCCCACTTATTTCTGTCAAAATTTATTTCAATATTTATATCACATAGTACTATATTAGACCAATGAAAAGATGACTCATTTGAAAGGAATAATTATATCTAAGTCTATACTACTTTTGAATTCTGCTAGTGCAGAAATAAAGGAAAATTTTAGAATATTTATGAATATATTAAAATTATTTTTGAAAGATTAAAGGAATTTTTACACTTATGAAATCATAACAATGGATGATGAGAGAAAAAGTTTAAATATGTAAAAATATATGAGATGCAAAAAATTGTAACATTTAATAATAATAATTGTGGTAATAAAAATAATGGATCAGTTATAGAAGACAAATCTTGGAGGAGGAGCAAACACTTGGAAATTTTCCCAAATTATAGTATTTCTAGGAAAAGAATAAAGTAAAATTAAAATGAAGCTAAGGTGAGACAGATTCAGATAATATGACTTGTATATAGTAGGACTACAGGTGGTGAGAATGAAGCAGCCAGACCAGAAATAACAAACAGATACACATAAGAACTTTCACCAAATTAAGATACATATTAACTTGCAGTTTGAAAATATCTGTGAAAATCTAGGGAAAGTTATGTTAGGTAAATGATACTTGGGTTCATCTTGATGAAATTTAATCTCATGCATTAGTTTCTTATGGCTGCCGTAATACACTAACACAAACTTGATGGTTTAAACTAAGGAAATTAATTTTTTCCCAGTTCTGGAGGTTAGAAATTTGATATTGGTTTCATTGTGTCAAAACCAAGTAGTAGGCAGAGCCGCACTTGCCTCCATAGGTGCCAAGAAGAACTTGTTCTTTGCCTCTTCTGCTTCTGGTGGCTGCTGGCATTCTGTGGCTTTGGCCGTGTCACTCAGAATTCTGCCTCTGTGGCCACATTGCCTTCTCTTTTGTGTGCCAAGTCTCCCTCTGCATCTCTCTTGTAAGGATACATGTGATTGCATTCCCTGGTGGCTCAGATGGTAAAGCGTCTGTCTACAATGCAGGAGACCCGGGTTCGATCCCTGGGTTGGGAAGATCCCCTGGAGAAGGAAATGGCAATCCACTTCCAGGACTATTGCCTGGAAAATCCCATGGACAGAAGAGCCTAGTAGGCTACAGTCTATGGGGTCGCAAAGAGTCAGACATGACTGAGTGACTTCACTTCTTCACTTCAGATAATCCAACATTAACTGCCTCTCTCAAGGCCTTCAGCTTGATCACTTCTACAAAATTATTTTATGAAATATAAGGCCACCTTTACAAATTCCAGGAATTAGGAAGTGGCTGTCATTTGTGGGATCCATTATTTAGCTTACGAATTAGATGTATGTTTGCATGCACATGCAAGTCTTGCAAAATACACAAACAGAAGATACAGATTATAAGCATTAAAATAAGAATCTAGTTGCTTGTAGACTTTCATTTTGTACAGAATTCTATGGAGTTGAGGAAAATATATTTAAATGGCGATATTATAAATTCAACCAAATATTCATTTATTTTTGAGGACACCAAAAGATTTTCTCATCTATAAAATGTCTTGGTTTACTTCTCCTGAAGAAAAAAAATTTGTTGAACTACAGATGAATGGGAGATGAATCAAGGTTAGGAACTTAAGGATAGGGAAAGGTCTGGTAATAAGCAGAGAACTTTATAAAACTGACAGATTTGAACATCAAATTAAGTCTCAGTGCTGGAGTGCTGACTCGACTCAGTTCATATTTGCACTCAATTTCTATGTAATCTTGAGTTCCATGGCTTTATATACCATCTTTATGCTGGAAACAACTTTACTCATATCTTTAATTTAGACATCTCCCTTCTACTCTCCTTCAACAAAGTGTTTTCTCTTTTTCTTTCTTAGATACCTCATAAGCATCTGAAAGCCAGTATGCCTTGAAATGAACTGTTGTTTCTCTATTTAGACCTGTAGGACCTACAACTTTCCCAGTCTCAGAATATGATAAATTCATTCTACCAGTTACTTAAGCAGAAAATCTTATATTTATTATTTACTCTTCTTTGTCTTTTGGTGAATCTTGTTGGTTATTGCTTACAGATATTATAAATATAATATCTCTTACTTCTCAGTAGCTACTAACTAATTACAAGCCATTCTTTTCTCTTACCTGGATAATTAAACAGCTTCCTTTATGCCCACTCTTGCCTTTTTATAGTTTAGCCTGCAAAGAATGAGAGTGCTCCTTCTAAAAAAACAAGCATGATCATGATTGTGTTACTCAATCTGCTCAATGCCCTGTGATGACTTGTCATCTGCCTTTCTCATCAGTTCCCACCTCATTTCCTATCCCCCTCCTTTATTTCTTCCAGCAGCTTAGATCTCTTACCTGTTTCCTAAACACAGTACGTGAGGAGATCTCTAAAGGACCTTCTTATTTGTTCCCTCTGCCTGAACTTCAATGGAATGATGTCCTCAAATATTCTATTACTCCATTTCTTTAGATGGGATCCAAGACAGACTTACTTTACTGAAACTGACATGCCTTGGGGTGATAATATAGTATGATAGATAAAATATTTTTCATTAAGACATTAGCATATAATAGTTGAAATATTTTTTCTTCTGAGGGATAGTGACGGTCAAAAAGAGGTTGAAAAGATGATTGAAAGACATCCTAGAAAAATTTTTTTCAGGCATTGAAAAATATGCATTAAAGGGCAGAATTCTGTACAGCAGTGTCAACCATTGATCAAGAACCATGGGTGCTCTGGAATTAAAGGCATTTTTTTGTAGACTTCAACCTACTCTAATTAAATTGCTGCCTCTCAGAACTGACTGTAACTCCAGGTAAGCTGAGAGGAAGGATATGGTATTCACTCTCTGTCTTTGAAAACTTCAATAAACTTATAAGAAAGAACTAGTGCTCTGTTCTTCTTCTCACTTAATATTTTGCACATGACTTCAAAGAGAAAACTCCAAGGGAGATTATTAAAATTTTATCTTTCATGGTTATGTGAAAATGTTAATTCACTTACCAAAGAGAATATTATACACACATTTGGTTTAAAATTGAAATGCCACAGCAGATGTTAGCATTTGAGTTTTTACTCACTTATTACCTTGCACAAAGATAGTAACTTCAAAATTAGCATATTACAATGTTGTAAAACAATGATAGCACATTTCAACTAAAGAAAATTGGTGGAATGTCTTTAAAGGCAGTGGAGGGAGGCA
>SJYX01014860.1:379250-398506 GCA_006410675.1 Oreotragus oreotragus | reverse complement strand
AAAAAAAAAAGATGTGAAAGTTTTTACATGTTGAGGTGAGCTAGTAGAAGAGTGCTGGCAGACTTTGCGGGAGGGTTGACCAAAGGGATATGTTGAGCACATAGAGTTATTCTGGAGTTTGCAATGTTTTCTTCTGGGATTAAGCCATCAGTGTTTGGTAATTGGCTCCCAAAGAAGTTAGGCTCCTGTCTTCCCATTGAGACTGAGTGATGGAGGCACTATCTCTTTTAATGCTTAATTTCAAAGTAATAGTTCCCAGGTCCTTGAGAAAGAGATTTCATGGGTAGTAAAACTGACAAGAGGCTGAGAGATTTATATACATTTCAAAGGTACAGAGAAAGAATTTACAATGGCAAGATTTCTGAAGCAAATTCTCTAAGAAACTGGAAGTCAGAGGCCCACAGCCAGGAGGAAATTTGTCTAAAACTTTGTCAAGCTTAGAGGAACAGTAAGGCTATATTGGTCAAGGCAATGATTTTGAATTTATATTCCAGGTGTTATTAGGTATACTAGTAACATTTCTCTGGCTTTTATCCCTCTCTGACTAAAATTGGGAGAGGTTATCCTTAATAGATGATAGATAGATAATAGATAGATTGATAGACCATTCTATCTCTCTTATTTTTAGATCATTCTCTTGATATATTTACTTCAAGGATTTTAGAAAGGCGCTTAACACTGTTAAATACATTTTAATAGTTTATTATCCAGAGACTTCTTTGATAAATCCCCTCTGCTCCTGCTTTTTCTCCCTAATCATTGAAGGAAATCAAAAATAATTAGTGCCCCCCCACACAAGGTAATATAGTAATTGCCTCAAGCAAAAGACTTCTGCAAATGCTTCTGAGGAGAAAAGCAAGTCTTTGTATTCACCTACCTAGTTTAATAATCATTATGTAATTAATCCTAGTAGCATCTCTTTCTGAACCTGGTAAGAATGATTACATGTCCATATTTCTGAAAGTTCACAAAACAGTCAATACTTTTAAAATGAGAAGTGCGATGGGAAACATAAATTAAAAGTCTGATTAGTCATCTTGCAAGATGACTAATTGTTATTATTACTTAGTGTCAAGTAACACATTCTGTGTGCTGTATTAGTCACTCAGTCATGTCCAATTTTGCGATGCCACAGACTATATCCTGCCAAACTCCTCTATCTATGGAATTCTCCAGGTCAGAATACTAGAATGGGTCACAATTCACTTCTCCAGGGGATCTTCACAACCCAGGAATTGAACCTGAGTTTCCTGCATTGCAGGAATATTCTTTACCCATTTGAGCCACCAGGGAAATGGAAGCAAATTTTGGGTTAGCTCAAACAAAAAGATGATCTTCAGTAATAACTGCAGTTAGCAAGCTGTAAAATATTCTACGTATTTCCTGTTCTCTTTCTTATTTTTCAAACATCCTCTCAGAGTATATATTTATGATAAAAATGACATCCTGAAAGGATACCTTCCTGATGTGGAGGTCATTGAAAAAACTGTGTGTGCCAAATTTATTTTATGCATTCAGTAATATCTGCTACAGTTTCTTGTTCAGAGGAAAACAATTAGGTCCTCAGATATCAATAATAAATACATTTCTTTCTCATGTTAATTGCAACTTTTATACTTACCTGCTTGTGAGTACTAAAACAGTATGGATAGTGCCCCCCAACTTGCTGAAATCAGAATCACCTGAGAAACTTAAAAATACTAATGTATAGATTCCACTCCAAGATTCTCAAATGTAGTCAAGGTTGAAATTTGAGAATCATTTAATTAAATACCCAAATATCAATGTGAAATTACCTACTATACATATCCATAATTCTATCTCATCACCTCTTCTGTGCTGAAACTCTCAAGTACATCATTCCTGTTCAGTCGCTCAGTTGTGTCTGACTCCTTGCAACCCCATGAACCACAGCACGCCAGGCCTCTATGTCCATCACCAACTCCTGGATTCCACCCAAACCCATGTTCATTGAGTCGGTGATGCCATCCAACCATCTCATCCTCTTTCGTCCCCTTCTCCTGCCCTCAATCTTTCCCAGCATCAGGGTCTTTTCAAATGACTCAGCTCTTCGCATTAGGTGGCCAAGGACTGGAGTTTCATCCTCAGCATCAGTCCTTGCAATGAACACCCAGGACTGATCTCCTTTAGGATGGACTGGTTGGATCTCCTTGCAGTCTAAGAGACTCTCAAGAGTTTTCTCCAACACCACAGTTCAAAAGCATCAATTCTGCGCTCAGCTTCCTTTAAGTCAACTCTCACATCCATACATGACCACTGGAAAAAGCATAGCCTTGACCATGAACTTCCTGATGTTCAAGCTGGTTTTAGAAAAGGCAGAGGAACCAGAGACCAAATTGCTAACCTCCGCTAGATCATGGAAAAGCAAGAGAGTTCTAGAAAAACATCTATTTCTGCTTTATTGACTATGCCAAAGTATTTAAATGTGTGGATCACAATAAACTGTGGAAAATTCTGAAAGAGATGGGAATACCAGACCACCTGACCTGCTTCTTGAGAAATCTGTATGCAGGTCAGGAACAAACAATTAGAACTGGCCACAGAAAAACAGAATGGTTTCAAATAGGAAAAGGACTATGTCAAGGCTGTATACTGTCACCCTGCTTATTTAACTTATATGCAGAGTAAATCATGAGAAATGCTGGGGTGGAAGAAACACAAGCTGGCATCAAGATTGCCAGGAGAAATATCAATAATCTCAGATATGCAGATGACACCACCCTTATGGCAGAAAGTGAAGAGGAACTAAAAAGCCTCTTGATGAAAGTGAAAGAGGAGAGTGAAAAAGTTGGCTTAAAGCTCAACATTCAGAAAATGAAGATCATGGCATCTGGTCCCGTCACTTCATGGGAAATAGATGGGGAAACATCGATTTCGAAACAGTGTCAGACTTTATTTTTTGGGGCTCCAAAACCACTGCAGATGGTGATTGCAGCCATGAAATTAAAACACACTTATACCTTGGAAAGAAAGTTATGACCAACGTAGATAGCATATTCGAAAGCAGAGACATTACTTTGCTGACTAAGGTCCGTCTAGTCAAGCCTATGGTTTTTCCTGTGGTCATGTATGAATGTGAGAGTTGGACTGTGAAGAAGGCTGAGCGCCAAAGAATTGATGCTTTTGAACTGTGGTGTTGGAAAAGACTCTTGAGAGTCCCTTGGACTGCAAGGAGATCCAACCAAACCATTCTGAAGGAGATCAGCCCTGGGAATTCTTTGGAAGGAATGATGCTAAAGCTGAAACTCTAGTACTTCGGCCACCTCATGCGAAGAGTTGACTCATTGGAAAAGACTCTGATGCTGGGAGGGATTGGGGGCAGGAGGAGAAGGGGACAGAGGATGAGATGGCTGGATGCATTACGGACTCGATGGACATAAGTCTGAGTGAACTCCAGGAGATGGTGATGGACAGGGAGGTCTTGCGTGCT
The DNA here is from genome assembly GCA_006410675.1 of Oreotragus oreotragus. Taxonomy (NCBI): domain Eukaryota; kingdom Metazoa; phylum Chordata; class Mammalia; order Artiodactyla; family Bovidae; genus Oreotragus; species Oreotragus oreotragus. The sequence goes on along the minus strand of SJYX01014860.1, from coordinate 395,055 downwards.
GCCATTCATGGGGTTGCAGCATTGGACATGACTGAGTGACTCAACTGAACTGAACTGACTAGACGGACCTTTGTTGACAAAGTAATGTCTCTGCTTTTTAATATGCTGTCTAGGTTGGTCATAACTTTCCTTCGAAGGAGTAAGCGTCTTCTAATTTCATGGCTGCAATCACCATCTGCAGTGATTTTGGAGCCCAGAAAAATAAAGTCTGACACTGTTTCCACTGTTTCCCCATCTATTTGCCATGAACTGATGGGACCAGATGCCATGATCTTAGTTTTCTGAATGTAGAGCTTTAAACCAACTTTTTTACTCTTCTCTTTCATTTTCATCAACAGGCTCTTTAGTTCTTCTTCACTTTCTGCCATAAGGGTGGTGTCATCTTCATATCTGAGGTTATTGATATCTCTCCTGGCAATCTTGATTACAGCTTGTGCTTCCCTCAGCCCAACGTTTCTCACCATGTACTCTGCATATAAGTTAAATAAGCAGGGTGACAATCTACAGCCTTGATGTACTCCTTTTCCTATTTGGAACCCGTCTGTTGTTTCATGCCCAGTTCTTCTTCATTTATTTATTTATTTGTTTTACTTTATTTTACTTTACAGTACTGTATTGGATTTGGCATACATTGACATGAACCCGTGGTGGATTCATGTCCATGTCTAGTTCTAACTGATGCTTCCTGACCTGCATACATAGGATAGTTTATTTGGATAAATTCAGTGAAGGGTCTCCTCCTACACACACCTCCCTCAAACTTTTTCTTCTACTTTTGTCATGTTTCTTCCTGGGTCTCAGAGAACTCACAATGTAATTTTCCTGCTATACAATGGAACTGAGCTCGGCTGTATCTCATCCTCCCATCCATTCACTCAGTCAGCAAGCATCCACCTGTTGTAATGGTACTTGGCAAACAGTTCCCAGCTGGGAATCTAGAGATGGATCTGATAATATAAAGGCACTGGCAGTTAATTGCCATAGAAACTTGGATTTTTTCACCTTTCAGGGTAACCATAAAAAATTAAACTAGGCTAAGAAAATGGGTAATGTCTGGAAAATAAACCAGTCTTTTGTGGGGGGAGTTTTGTGTGGTGTGTGCATGGTTATTTGTGTTAACATTCACTTCTCAAATCATTCTTTCACTCCTGCTGCTTTATTATCTCACGAGTTGGTGACTGTAATGATGAGACTTTGCATCAGGTATAAGACAGAGCAAGGCAAGCTAAACTCATGGATAAAACCTTCTGAATAAGTCAAGTGATATTCTAGGTAAAATTCAAGAATGAAGCAGTTGGTTGCCCAAGGTAGGACAAAATGGACCATGGTATCTTTTCTTATGACGGGGACTAGTCATATAAGAAAATGTACAGGTATTCCACAAACATCAGTTATGTTTTATTCATTATTACTCTCATCAAGAGAACTTTTAAAGGGTCCTCAATGCTGTTGAACAGGCATCATTTAGTTATTTCATAAATAAGAGGGTTCTGCATCAAAATGACACTCAACTGATTCAGAAAAACATAATAGATCCTAGGAGAATGGCACTTGAAAACAAGATGGTGGTTATATAATGGAAAACCAGGATATTTGGCTATCTTATGTGTGGCTTTTTTATTCATCTCAAGATGAGGGAAGAAATATAAAATAAAATGTCCATTTATAGCATCACTGAAACGAATTAACTTGGCATGTATAACAACTCTTTTTGATCAGCTGAAATTGATAAAATACCATGATCTTTGAGTGATACATTGAGTGAGGACTGCAGATCTATATTTATTGGATCTAACTATAGAGATACTTATGACCAATGAATAATGAGATTTGCTTCTGCTGACCGTCTACAGACTGATAGAGTCACTTTATACTGAGTACTAGTTTTCAGTGCTTAATTAGCATAATCAACAATACTGCCCTGGGCTTCCCTGGTAGTTCAGTGGTAAAGAATCCACTTGCCAATGCAGGAGACACGGGCCTGATCCGTGAATAATTCACATGCCCAAGAGCAACTAAGCCTGTGTACCATGACTGCTGAGCCTGTGCTCCAGAGCCTGGGAACCACAACTACTGAGCCCATGTGCCACAGCTGTTGAAGTGCATGTGCCCTAGAGCCTGTGTTCCACAGGAGAAGCCATGGCAATGAGAAGCCTGTGCACTGCAAAGAAGAGTAGCCCCCACATGCCACAACTAGAGGAAAGCCTGCACAACAGCCAAGACCCAGCACAGCCTGAAAAACAAATAAGATTGTAAGGAAAAAAGAAAAAAAGAGATGATGGCCATTTAAGACAAGAAAAACAGCAAAACAAAAACAGTGCTGCTCTTTCCTGGGATTTAAAATCCCCTGATATCTTCCCTTTAATGAAAGACAGTGAATTTATTCATGGGATGTGTTCCCTTGTCATGAAAGTTAGTAAGTGAAAATTTGTAATTTTTAAAATTATTAAAACAACATAATTTATCTGAAATATATAATCATTTCTTTTTTGAAATTGAACAATTTCTTTACTAAAATCCTGATATATCTGGGTCCAGTCAAGGGATATTTCAGATAGTACATAATTTTTGAATTATAAGAAGAGTAATTTACATGTGGACATGTTTGGGAGAGTTGAGGAGTGAGGATGTCAGAAAGAAAAAAAGTTGAAAGAACAGAACTATAATTTGAGAACTATAAGCATGTACATCTTAAAAAAATTCAAAATATATGTAATTATATTTTTTTACATTTTCTCTTTTGATTGTGACACTTTGTTTCTATCATTAGGTGATTCCAAGTGACCAAGCCTCTTATTTTAAGATTCTCTTAACTAATTTCTCTTGCCTTCATATAAAAGAAAAACCAAAGAAGCCAATTACTTCCTTTGTTTTAATATACCATATTAACATTAAATGCATAAATTAGTTAAAAGGAAATAATATTGTAAATCACAGTATGTAATGTTTCAAGACTTCCCACCCATTTTTAAAAAATATCTTTTATCAGTGATAATAAAAATAAATTGGAGATAAGAAACAGAACTCAGATACATTTAAGGGAAATAATTTCTTAAAGTTATTCAGGAAAGAAAGAGTTTGAAGCTGCAAAGTGTTTTAATATGCATATAATTAATTGTCATACTTTATAATGTGAACTTTAATTAAACTTGTTCTAGCCATTTGGGTTTTGAAATGCTAGGTACAATACTAAGTGAAAGAAGAGAGGAATCGATTTTATCCTTTTGACATTTTTGTTTTATACATAATAGCTTTCTTACCAGGAATGTAAGAGAGCCAATGATAGTTTTGCCTTGATCTACAGGAAAATGAACTTTCTATAAAAGGTAAATCTATTAATTAGAGACCTGCACAGCTTTCTTTCTTGCTAGTGTAATCGTTAAATTGATTTTTCCAATCCATCATGTAATTGTTCCAGCGATGGAATCCTGCTTTCCATTCTCGTTCTACTTCATCAATATTTCCTGTAAAACATGGAGTGAGTTGTGTTAATCTACATTTCAATTTCTGTTTATGTTAATTAAAAAATAATTTTGATTACAGATACCATTTTCTCCTAGCACACTGCACAGTGATCTTTTAATTCATTATTTATTATGAACTTCCTTCACTACATGAAAAAACTGTAATAAAAATTTAAATATACTATATGAAAATGAAAATAATATACACTTACAAGATGTATTCAACATAAAATGCAACACACATGTTTATTATGTCAAATTATATTACATATTTTTGCTTTAGTTTCTGAGAAGATACCTAAATATTATTTTCTAGACTCCCTCAATAATAGCAAAAATCTCATTTAATGCATCTATTTTACATATATAATTATATAGCAGATTATTATTTCTGATGAAAAAATTCATATATAAATATTTATTATTAATGCTTTAGGAGAATTTGTAGTTGGCATTCTACATAGATTTTATATTCTTTCTGTATCAATATATTTTCATTACACACAAAGCCTGGTCATTGAAAGAGTTTATTAAAAGTAGTGTAATATGGAAGTTTATTTACTGCTTTTAAAATTAGAAAGATGACCAAGAAAATCTCTGTTTTCCAGCAGTTTGCAAAGTGTATGTATTTGTTAGGGGAGAGTGTTTCTACCAGAAATAATATGAGACAATGAACCAAAAAAGGTTTATGTAATATAAAAAACTTGAAATCTTGATTTATTTGAAAAGGGTATTATATTAAAGAATAAGGATTGTAAACAATATAAACTCTTAAATTAAAAGTTTTTAAAATCATGTATTTAAGTTCCTAATATAAACAGATGTAATAAAACCAGAAGATGGTTTATTCAAATCTGTGGGTATTTAATATATTTATAGTACTCTCATGTTTTAAGTTTTTAGGAGGTTTTGTCAAGAGATAGCACTGGTCATAGCAAACAACCTCTTCCAATAACACAAGAGAACACTCTACAAATGGACATCACCAGACAGTCAATACCAAAATCAGATTGATTATTTTTGTTGTAGCCATAAATGTAGAAGTGCCATACAATCTGCAAAAACAAGACTGTGAGCTGACTGGGGCTTAGACCATGAGCTCCTTATTACCAAATTAAGACTTAAATTGAAGAAAGTAGGGGAAACCACTAAACCATTCAAGTATGATTTAAATCAAATACCTTATGATTATACAGTGGAAGTGACAAAAAGATCCAAAGGATTAGATCTGATAGAAGAGTGCCTGAAGAACTATGGACAGAGGTTAATGACATTGTATAGGAGGCAGTGATCAAGACCATCCCCAAGAAAAATAAATGAAAAAGGCAAAATATTTGTCTGAGGAGGGCTTCAAATAGGTGAGAAAAGAAGAGAAGTGAAAAGAAAAAGAGAAAAGGAAAGGTACACCTATTTGAATGCAGAGTTCCAAAGAATAGCAAGGAGAGACAAGAAAGCCTTCCTCAGTGATCAGTGCAAAGAAATGGAGGAAAACAATAGAATGAGAAAGACTAGACATCTTTTCAAGAAAATTAGAGATACCAATAGAACATTTCATGCAAAGATAGGCACACACAAAAAAAAAAAGATAGAAATGGTATGGACCTAACAGAAGCAGAACATATTAAGAAAGAGTGGCAAGAATACACAGAAGAACTATATAAAAAATATCTTCATGACCCAGATAACCACAATGGTGTGATCACTCACCTAGAGCCAGACATCTTGGAATGCGAAGTCAAGTGGGCTTTAGGAAGCATCATTACGAGCAAAGCTAGTGAAGGTGATGGAATTCCAGTTGAGCTATTTCAAATCCTAAAAGATGATGCTATGAAATGGCTGCACTAAATATGTCAGCAAATTGGAAAGCTCAGCAGTAGTCACAGGACTAGAAATGTCAGGTTTCATTCCAATCCCAAAGAAAGGCAATGCCAAAGAATGTTCAAACTATCGCACAATAGCACTCTTCTCACACGCTAGCAAAGTAATGCTCAAAATTCTCCAAGTAAGGCTTCAACTGTACATGAACTGTGATATTCCAGATGTTCAAGCTGGATTTAGAAAAGGGAGAGGAACAAATATCAAGTTGCCCACATCAGTTAGATCATTGAAAAAGCAAGAAAGTTCCAGAAAAACATCAACTTCTGCTTTATTGACTATACTAAAGCCTTTGACTGTGGATCACAACAAACTGGAAAATTCTGAAAGAGATGGGAATACCAGACCACCTGACCTGCCTCTTGAGAAATCTGTATGCAAATCAAGAGGCAACAGTTAGAACTGGACATGGAACAACAGATTGGTTCCAAATAGGGAAAGGAGTACATCAAGACTGAATATTGTCACCCTGCTTTTTTAACTTATATGCACATCATGAGAAATGCTGGGCTGGATGAAGCACTAGCTGGAATCAAGACTACCAGGAGAAATATCAATAACCTCAGATATGCAGATGACACTACCCTTATAGTAGAAAGTGAAGAGTGACTAAAGAGCCTCTTAATGAAAGTGAAAAAGGAGAATAAAGAAGTTGGCTTAAAACTCAAAATTCAAAAAAACTTAAGATCATGGCATCTGGATCTATGGCAAATAGATGGAGAAACAATGCAAACAGTGACAGACTTTATTTTCTTGGGCTCCAAAATCACTGCAGATGGTGACTGTAGCCATGAAAGGAAAAGACGCTTACTATTTAGAAAAAAAGCTGTGACCAACTCAAACAGCATATTAAAAACAGAAGACATTATTTTGCTATCATAGGTCCATCCAGTCAAAGCTACAGTTTTCCAGTAGTCATGTATGTATGTGAGAATTGGACTGCACAGAAAGCTGGGTGCAAAAGAATTGATGCTTTTGAATTGTGGTGTTGGAGAAGACCCTTGAGAGTCCCTTGAACTGCAAGGATATCCAACCAGTCCATCCTAAAGGAAATCAGTCCTGAATGTTCATTGGAAGGACTGATGCTGAAGCTGAAACTCAAATACTTTGGGAACCTGAAACAAAAAACTGACTCATTGGAAAAGACACTGATACTGGGAAAGATTGAAGGCAGGAGGGGAAGGGGATGACAGAGGATGAGATGGTTGGATGGCATCACCGACTCGATAGACATGAGTTTGAGCAAGCTCTAGCAGTTGGTGATGGACAGAGAAACCTAGTGTACTGCAGTTCATGGGGTCACAAAGAGTCTGACATGACTGAGCGACTGAACTAAACTGAATAAAGCTAGAAGATGGTTTATTTAAATCTATAGGTATTGTATATATTTGTAGATGTGTCACTTTTTAAGTCTTTACGATGATGAGCTACAGTCATTAAATTAAAAACAAAATTTTAAGTTATTTCACCTATTGAGAAAATAAAAACTGACAATTTTTATTATATATTTTTCAGTTAGGAATTTTTGAAATTAATTATAACTTTGTAAGGTGTTAATTAGGAGAAAAATGTTCATGTGATCTCATACTACATTATAATGTATACATAAAAATGTCTTCATATTATTAACAATGGAGCACATTCAGTGATTTGTTTTTTGTTAAATGAAAATCAAAATATTTAATACCATTAAGAGATCCCCTGTAATTTAAGACATATTTAGGTTTGAAATGTTTACAGTGTTTGGACATTGGACAAATATTTGTGAGTTTATATTTGAGTTTATAGGACAAAAATGTCTTATTTTTATGTAAAATGCCTTTGAAAACATCAATGGCTATAAATTTTTTGTGAATAAAAACTTTTCTAAAGAATCAAAAAGCAGTAAATGTGGAAGAAAGATATTAAATATCCTACCAAATGATTCATTCTTCTGTTCTTTTTTATGATAATTAAATATTGTTTTTAAATTATTTACAAAAAATAAGGTTAGAACAAATAAATGACTGGTTTAAAAACAACAAAACTTTTGGTATAACAAATAAATGACTGGTAATTTAGCATTTAGATGATGAATTTTAATATTTATAGAAAAGGTCTTATATCTGATTTTCTTCATGGAATTATATAAAATTCATTGATTCATATAAACATAAATTTATTTCTTCTTGTGTCATAATCAAATATCTATACAATTTACTTACTAAAAGTTTACTTTCTAATGTCAAAATGCTCTGTAAATCTGATTACATTTTCCCTTTAGAATTACTGAATATTGATTGAGACAGTACAGTACAAAACATTTAATTATTTTCTAGAATATAAAGGAACCAAATTTAAGGAACCGAACACACTCTAATGAAAAGACAATAAAAAAAACCTTAGTCCTATGTCATAAATCATAATGAAAATTAGAATTTTTTCCTCCTCCTCTCCTTCTTTTTCCTCTCAAACTGGAATGTTTATACTTAAGTGGCTATAGATTTATCATCATCATTGTGATGCAGTTCTATCTATTTTGTAGTTAACAGGATGCTGCACTGTGAAATAAAGAAAAGAACAACAGTATAGGCTTTGGAGTGACATGTGTTGAAATTCCAAAAGATATTAACTTTTCAAATTAATTTTCCAACTGTAAATGGAGTTGGTAATACCTATTTTGCAATGTTGCCATGAGGGATAATGGAGATGGTGTGTACATTTTGGAATTAAACTTTATGCATCTTTGGGGAGCTCTAGAAATGAACTTACTGCCTTTGTTACAAAAATTTGTTCCTAACTTTGCTCTTTATTGAATCAGTGTAGACCTAGATCAATACCAGTAGTTTAAAAACACACTGATACAACTTTTTCAGGATTTTTATGATCTTTATTTTGCCCACGTTGTGTTTCATTTGGGGGAAAGTCAGCAGTCTTCGCTACAGAAAGAAGGATAATAAACTATCTTTTTGTCTTGTCAGTTAAAGAAGGGTTTTCTATGTAGAGGATCATGTCATCTGCAAACAGTGAGAGTTTTACTTCTTCTTTTCCAATTTGGATTCCTTTTATTTCTTTTTCTGCTCTGATTGCTGTGGCCAAGACTTCCAGAACTATGTTGAATAGTAGTGGTGAAAGTGGGCACCCTTGTCTTGTTCCTGACTTTAGGGGAAATGCTTTCAATTGTTCACCATTGAGGAAACCAGAATTGAAAGAGACACGTGTACCCCAATGTTCATCGCAGCACTGTTTATAATAGCCAGGACATGGAAACAACCTAGATGTCCATCAGCGGATGAATGGATAAGAAAGCTGTGGTACATATACACAATGGAGTATTACTCAGCCATTAAAAAGAATACATTTGAATCAGTTCTAATAAGATGGATGAAACTGGAACCAATTATACAGAGTGAAGTAAGCCAGAAAGAAAAACACCAATACAGTATACTAACACATATATATGGAATTTAGAAAGATGGTAATGAGGACCCTGTATGCAGGACAGCAAGAGAGACGCAGATGTGTAGAGTGGACTTTTAGACTCTGAGGGAGAGGGAGAGGGAGAGGGAGAGGGTGGGATGATTTGGGAGAATAGCATTGAAATATGTGTACTATCATGTAGGAAATGAATCGCCAGTCTGTGTTCGATGCAGGATGCAGGATGCCTGGGGCTGGTGTATGGGGATGATCCGGAGGGATGATGGGGGGTGAAAGGAGGGGGGTGGTTCATGTTTGGGAGTTCATGTACACCCATGGCGGATTCATGTCAATGTATGCCAAAACCAGTAGAGTACTGTAAAGTAAAATAAAATAAAATAAAAGTTAAAAAAAAAAAAAAAAAGAAGGGTGAGCTAAATCTAACTAGCCAAGTCTGAGGAGTTAGGACAGAAGATAAGAGAAGTCACTGTTATTGTTAATCCAGATAAAGGTAAATGACATTAATTATATTGATACTGAGCATCACAATAAAAAATAACATATTTTCTATGCTTTAAGAGATCATAAAAATATCTTCTGTTCCCTTTACTTGCTTATCTTCCAGTTTTTCAATCAGTTATTAAAGTTGCAAAGGAATTCATAATTCTTTACGGAGTAATCATAAACTGACTAATTTCCTTGTTATAATTTGAGGTGTGTGGTGAGATAGAGTGAACTACGACAAACTCATCAGGAAGATCTACTGGAGAAGGGATAGGTACCCACTCTGGTATTCTTGGACATCCTTGGTGGCTCTGGTGGTAAAGAATCTATTTGCAATGGGGAAGACTGGAGTTCGATCTATGAGTTGGAAAGGCTATTCTGGCCTGGAGAATTCCATGTGGATCATATAGTCTATGGAGTCACTAAGTGTTGGACACACTGAGCAATTTTTAGTTTCATGATGACTCAGAGTACATCATGAGAAATGCTGAGCTGGAGGAAGCACAAGCTAGAATCAAAATTGCTGGGAGAAATAACAATAATCTCAGATATGCAGATGACAACACTCTTATGGCAGAAAGCGAAGAAGAATTAAAGAGCCTGTTGATGAAAGTGAAAGAGGAGAGTGAAAAAGTTGGCTTAAAGCTCAACATTCAGAAAACTAAGATCATGGCATCTGGTCCCATCACTTCATGGCAAATAGATGGGAAACAGTGGAAACTAGTGGTTGACCTTATTTTTCTGGGCTCCAAAATCACTGCAGATGGTGATTGCAGCCATGAAATGAAAAAACGCTTGCTCCTTAGAAGGAACGTTTTGACCAACATAGATAGCATATTAAAAAGCAGAGGCATTGCTTTGCCAACAAAAGTGCATTTAGTCAAGGCTATGGTTTTTCCAGTGGTCATGTATGGATGTGAGAGTTGGACTGTGAAGAAAGCTGAGTGCCAAAGAATTGATGCTTTTGAACTGTGGTGTTGGAGAAGACTCTTGAGAGTCCCTTGGACTGCAAGGAGATCCAGCCAGTCCATCCTAAAGGAGATCAGTCCTCGGTGTTCATTGGAAGGACTGATGCTGAGGCTGAAACTTCAGTCCTTTGACCATCTGATGTGAAGAGGTGACTCGTTTGAAAAGACCTTGATGCTGGGAAAGATTGAGGGCAGGAGGACAAGGGGACGACAGAAGATGAGATGGCTGGATGGCATCACCAACTTGATGGACATGGGTTTGGATAGACTCTGGGAGTTAGTGATGGACAGGGAGGCCTGGCGTGATGTGGTTCATGGGGTCACAAAGAGTTGTACACAACTGAGAGACTGAACTGAACTGAACTTGCTTTGTTTTGCTTTTAATAAGGCATGGAAAAGTCAAATATGAAAAATTGCTTGATATTTTTCCTTCAAACTATCTTTTCACTATACCATTTTTGTTTGCATTCTTGCTAACTAATTAGCCAATAGCAGAATATGAGATTCCACTGTGACCAATCAGAACTTTTTTTAGTTGTATCAAGCAGTATTTCATGATTTAATCAAAGGCCAAAGGAGGAATAATTGAATCTGATATATTTTTTTTAATCTGAGAAGATGTAAAGGTCAATTTTTTCCCTTTGTATAAATCCTGTCTCTTATACACATCTAGATGTGTATAAGAGACAGTTGTGATGCAGTTCTATCTATTTTGTAGTTAACAGGATGCTGCACTGTGAAATAAAGAAAAGAACATCAGTATAGGCTTTGGAGTGACATGTGTTGAAATTCCAAAAGATATTAACTTTTCAAATTAATTTTCCAACTGTAAATGGAGTTGGTAATACCTATTTTGCAATGTTGCCATGAGGGATAATGGAGATGGTGTGTACATTTTGGAATTAAACTTTATGCATCTTTGGGGAGCTCTAGAAATGAACTTACTGCCTTTGTTACAAAAATTTGTTCCTAACTTTGCTCTTTATTGAATCAGTGTAGACCAGAGAAGATGTAAAGGTCAATTTTTTCCCTTTGTATAAATCTGTTTCTTCAATTTTAACGAAAAATATTGCTATTTCATCAACATTGAATGGGTCATTTCTCTACTTCCGTTTCTTGTGATTACAATATATTGTAGTTATATTCTTAGCAAAAAAATCTGAATTTGTTAACAGTTGAAACAAATAGTGTATTTTATTTCTTGCAGGTACTTGCAATAAGAGCATAGGTGTGTGCTGAAATATAGTCTGAAGTTAAGTGTTAGAATTTGTGTGTTAAACAAATCTTAAGGATCATTTTTTGAGCATATTTACTACTCAGATGTAGCATATTTACCTGCTCAGAAGGTACTTATGCTTATTGTACTTTCATTGTGAGTGAAATAAACATTTCTTCTTTCAAGAAGGCCTGTTCAGTATTTATTTTTTGAAAATTTCCCTTGCTTATGAAGTTTACTTGCTTTTAAAAAACCAAAAGGAGTATTTCCATAAAATCTTCAGTCCTGGTCATCTGAAGAACCCAATTTTCAGAATATTGAAGAGTAAAATGTTTAAAGTTTTATGACTTGAAAAACATAAAGTATAGTAAGAACATATCTTTGTAATATTTAAATCCCTCTACATTATTTGCTTATAAAACCCAAACATGACATTTCAAACTTATTATGTTTATTTAAGTGTAAATATTATTATTACTAATGAATACATTGTTGACATTATAACAATTATGTCATACACTTACTTTAAAATTTATTAAATATAGTTCATAAAACTCCTTTTGGGTGATTATATGAAAAAATAGTGATAAATATAAAATATGTTTTCAAGACACATTGGAAGTATCCCAGAGTGAGATATGTATTTCCATACAGCTCAGTGTTCTTTACATTAGGAATTTGTTCAGCCCTGTGTGGGAAAGAGCAGCATTTAGCCAAAAACATAGGAATTGGTTTATTCAACTGCTTTATAGAAGTTGGGTATTTAGAGACAGAGATTTTGAAGTACATCTTCAAAGTTTGCTGATATTAAAATTTTATTTTATCTACAAATACACTACAGTAGGGGCTTCCCAGGTGGCACTATTGGTAAAGAGCCCACCAGCCAATGGAGGCTGGAGATTTAAGAGACACAGGTCTGATACGAAGGTTGGGAAGATCCGCTGCAGGAGGACATGGCAACCCACGTCACTATTCTTGCCTGGAGAGTCCCATGGACAGAGGAGCTTGGCAGGCTACAGTCCATAGGGTTGCAAAGAGTTGGACACAACTGAAACGACTTAGCACACACTCACAGTCATACACTTACTTTAAAATTTATTAAATATAGTTCATAAAACTCCTTTTGGGTGATTATATGAAAAAATAGTGATAAATATAAAATATGTTTTCAAGACACATTGGAAGTATCCCAGAGTGAGATATGTATTTCCATACAGCTCAGTGTTCTTTACATTAGGAATTTGTTCAGCCCTGTGTGGGAAAGAGCAGCATTTAGCCAAAAACATAGGAATTGGTTTATTCAACTGCTTTATAGAAGTTGGGTATTTAGAGACAGAGATTTTGAAGTACATCTTCAAAGTTTGCTGATATTAAAATTTTATTTTATCTACAAATACACTACAGTAGGGGCTTCCCAGGTGGCACTATTGGTAAAGAGCCCACCAGCCAATGGAGGCTGGAGATTTAAGAGACACAGGTCTGATACAAAGGTTGGGAAGATCCGCTGCAGGAGGACATGGCAACCCACGTCACTATTCTTGCCTGGAGAGTCCCATGGACAGAGGAGCTTGGCAGGCTACAGTCCATAGGGTTGCAAAGAGTTGGACACAACTGAAACGACTTAGCACACACTCACACACAATGCAATAGACCACATGTGCTTGAACCTGAATGACTAAGTTGATTTCATAATAAATTAGTCATTTAAAAATTTCCCTTACTCTTAGCTTATGACTAAGTTGATTTCATAATAAATTAGTCATTTAAAAATTTCCCTTACTCTTAGCTTATTTTGCTTCAAATTATGATCCTACCATTTCAAAATACTGATATTTTAAGTAAAGACTGAGAATATATAATCTGTGATATGTTAAATGGTACCTCTTCTAGTCTCCTGGCAGATTATGCATGTTACCTCATTGCTATTCACACCCAGAGGATATAAGGGCAGCACTGCAGATCTGCCAAGGGATGCAGAAGCCTATCCCTGCCGTATATTGTGTCACAGAACATTTGGGAGTACACAGAGCACTGGTCTATAAGTAGTGCTTCCCAAACAGGTGGAGTCTGTAATTATAATATTGGTGAGTAATGTCTGAGAAAATAAAAAATCATATTAAACAATCAAATACAACTCTGAAATGTCTTTATTTGCCAGAAACTAACCCTTAACCTCTCTAAAGAAACTAAAATAACTACTATATAGTGATATCTAAAATATAGCTTGAAAATTGTGGAATATTATGAGAAACAGAAGGATAAAGTCTATAAAGGAACTGGTTAGCAGTATGTCCAGTGGTTGAAGGTAAATTACTTATATTTGAAAAATATAGAAAATAGACTTGAGGAGCCACATCAGTTATAAAGAACTGAGCATTAAAAACACAAAACAAAACAAACAAAAAAGGCAATGAATTGTATATGTATGTCATTTTTCTCAGAGAATATGCAATCACTCAAGTTGATTGAGCTTAGTTAAATATTTTACTAGTGAATTTTGAAATAATATGATGATCTGAAGCAGTTTCCTAATATTTCCTTATATAAATCTAAGTAATCACTTTTTGAAGCATAGCTAACTAAATTACTACTTGTTTATTATGTTATATAATGTGTGTCTCTGGTCTTAAATATTTCCAAGCTCAGAATATGTAGAAATATTTGGATAATGTTTTTAAATATATAAATGCTAGGGATTTTCCCCCTTAAAAATCAATCAATGTATCACTAAATTTGTTTTTGCCTCTTTTGGATTATCAGTTGTATTTAGTTTTATATCAGTTCAATTTTTCAGTTTTATAAGTTGTGTTTTTTTATATATTTACTTTTTTCAATTTTTATTAAATAATTCCACAAAAATTTGCTGAGTAACAAGATCACCCTTAGTTCCAAGTATTAAGTTTCATTTTCTTCTAGAGAAATTGTCTGATTTTACTTTCTTTAAATAATGTACACAGTGGAATCAATTAATGTAAAGTCGCAGATGAACATTATCACCCTCCTCTAGATTGTGTAACTTTTTCCTCTTTTATAGCCCACAACTAATTATTTAACCAAATACTAACAGAACAAAAAAGTAACACATACCTGTAATTTCCAAAACTTTGGGAAAAAATAGTGTCCAGAATCGGCATTGTTGAGCACGTAGTTTGGTATTTACTTTTGGTGACTCTGTATTTAAGGTGAAATACTTTTGTTCATTGCTTTTGAAGACAGGCCATCTTGTACTATTGTTCTGCGTTCCATTCGGATTTCTAAAAAAATAGAGAGGCATTATAGTTCTATTGAAGTCAATGATAGTTTAATATATATATATGTGTGTGTGTGTGTGTGTATACACACACATACATAATGTTCTCAGAAATCAATAAGAGCTTCTAAAAAGTCATAAAAATGTGGATTTGCTTGATAATGTCAAGCATTAAAGAACTAGTTGAATGTTTTCAGTACCTTGAAGCACTATGTTAGTTAAAATTGTAGGAATTAAAATTTAAAGAAGAAATTTTTATATATATTTCTGCTTAACATATAGGAAGAAAAATATATTCTATTTTAAAATACTAATATTTTCTTTATGCTTGAACATATATATCTAAGTTTGGGACTGATTGCTTATTTCCTTAGTATGTAATAACCATATTACTCTAGGTCTACCTTTAAGTTGTTCTTTCATTCATATAAATTTGTTCACTGCTTAAAAATCCTTCAATAATTCCCCTGTGAGATCAGATAAAGACTAGTGAACATGCCACCCACATTTCTAAGCTTACTTTCAGGTATTCTCTTTGCAGGCCAGCCAACATGAATTAGGGACACTTTCTTAGTGATTTCTTTCTCTATTTCACCTCCTGTCTTTGCCTAGCTATTACTTTTGCCTGGAATTGCTTCATTACCTAATATCAGGTGTCAAAACCAATTCAGAATCTTCAGATACTGTTTTCATGCTGATGCTTCCCATATTTTCAATTGTGATCTTTAAATCAATAATGCTTGACTCAATTTTTCAGAAATTTACAATTTTTGGTTCATTTACACCTTGTAGGATTCAAGAGACATTACTTTGCTGACTAAGGTCCGCCTAGTCAAGGCTATGGTTTTTCCTGTGGTCATGTATGGATGTGAAAGTTGGACTGTGAAGAAAGCTGAGTGCCGAAGAATCGATGCTTTTGAACTGTGGTGTTGGAGAAGACTCTTGAGAGTCCCTTGGACTGCAAGGAGATCCAACCAGTCCATTCTGAAGGAGATCAACCCTGGGATTTCTTTGGAAGGAATGATGCTAAAGCTGAAACTCCAGTACTTTGGCCACCTCATGCGAAGAGTTGACTCATTGGAAAAGACTCTGATGCTGGGAGGGATTGGGGGCAGGAGGAGAAGGGGACGAC
>SJYX01014860.1:358622-379025 GCA_006410675.1 Oreotragus oreotragus | reverse complement strand
TCACGGACTCCAGGGATGTGAGTCTGAGTGAACTCCGGGAGATGGTGATGGACAGGGAGGCCTGGCGTGCTGCGATTCATGGGGTTGCAAAGAGTCGGACACGACTGAGCGACTGAACTGAACTGAACAGAGGATTCAATAATATATTATTGCCTAGGTCACAGAAACAGAAACTCAAAGCAAAAACATTCTGGAAGTGGCTATCTGGATAGTTACTGGTGATTCTAAAGATTTCCCAAAAAATATATTTGTATGCTACTTTTATGAGTCTGACACTGCTCTAAGCTTTAGAAATACAAATACATATGGAAAATGTAGTTTCCCTCAGAGAATTACAAGAAAGGACATCCATGAAAACAAAGAACCAACAATATATGGTAGCCTAAATCAAGCATAAACATGACTTGTCGGAAGAGGGAATTACCTGAAGAAATGCAACTTACATGAAGTAAGGAGAAAAAAATAAGAAACTGAACCAGAAAGAAAATCTTAGAAAACTAAAGAAAGGGAACTGAAATAAAAAAGGAAAAAATTGTGTTCCTCCTAGTTCAAATAGCAATGAAAAAAAAAAGTTGTTTTCTTGGACTCTAAGAGGAGATTGTATTAGAATTATAGCTTTAGGATATTAGTGTTATAACAATAAGATTTGACAATCTAGGAAAATGGTTTAGACTTTAGTTTGTAGGCATTTATGATTCTTGAAGGATTTTTGGCCTGATAGTTTACTGTAAGCATACTAGTGTAGAATTACTAACCTAGAGGTGGTATCTAGAATAACCAAGAAAACTAGAAAGTAGTCACTGAGACTTGTATATAAAAAAAAAAAAAGATTAAAGTGATAGGCAAATGCAATTCATCCCTTTCTAACTTAAGCACAATCATATAAGAAAATCCCCAGCTGAACTTTTCTAAAAGTATACCACACAAAATTCTTCATCATTAATAACATACTTTCTATATATTATTGACAGAAACTTGGGAGTACTGACAGAACATACATTTTTTTCTTGCCAAAAGCCTGTGAACCCCTAGAATTTGGAAGGAAAAGCAAGCATTCATCAGCATGGTTATCTGAGGCAGATTTTGCCATCAAGAACTTGTGTTGAATAAGTACCATAAGTTCCTATTTTATCACAGATGCAGACATATTCAACCATGAGTCAAGAGCTATAGAGATAAATAGCTTCATGATGAACTGGTTGATTTTATGTAGGAACTGGATGATTGAAAAAGAATTATTAAAAACCAGAGCTATTCAAGCTAAACCAATATCATAACAGGATTGAACACTCTTGCTTTAGGATATTATTTGAAAGAGGTCAGGAAGAAAATTTCTCCAGATCACAGATGGCACACTTGTCTAGGTGAATTATGTAGTCCTTTTCTTTTATTTTAAAGCTTTAGAAACTAACAAGTACAGCTGCTGGAGGCTAGATATTAAACCAGGAGAACCACTGGTCTGATTCGGTACAGCAATTCTTATGTTCCTAAATAGCCCACTTTCCATCTAATTCTATTCTAATTAACTTATGGCACCATTTTAACTGCACATTCATTTCTGGCTTCTGCAAATGGTGACTTAAACAGAGCTGACTTTTACCTGAGTTCAAGAGCGAAGCACTAATGGCACTGCCAGTGTTAATTTAACAAACTTTGTCCTATGAAATAACTCATGATATTCCAAATTGTAGTTCAGAGATAATAAAATTCCTTTGCCTATGGATGCAGATATTGTTTTCGAAAAGTGATTGAAATAGCTATTGAAGTGATGAAACATTTTATTCTATAATTTGAAAAGATCTCCAAAGACTAAAACTTAACAAGAGAAACAATTTTCTTCTTATTTGTATAAATTTTTAAAATTGTAAAATGCAATATATTTTCCAGATACAAAATTCTGAAACACCGTGTTGTGCATGTTCAGTCCCTCAGCTGTGTCTGATTTTGTGACCCATGACCTGTAGCACACCAGACTCCTCTGTCCAAGGATTTTTCCCAGCAAGAATAATGAAGTGAGTTGCCATTTCTTCCTCCATCTTCCTGACCCAGGGACTGAATCCACATTTCTTGCATCTCCTGCATTGGCAGGCAGATGTTTTTACCACTGAGCCACCTGAGAAACATTCTGAAACACTATATAATTTTAATTTCAAAATTATAAGATAAATTTAAACATCCTGACTTTGCCATATTTTAAAAAATATTTTATATTCTGATTACAAAATAAAGACCTCAAAGTGAAAATATGCAACACTTTCCATCATATAAAGAAACCTCTTTTCTTTTTGTTATCAGGATTTTTTTTTTCTAATTTGTGTTATACAAAAGCAGTCCGAAGATCATTCATTGCACTTTTCCTCTAATGTAAGATTGAAAAGTTTTAAGACATGGTTTATTTAACCAAAAATGCAGAATAGTGTTTGAACAATTGTATTACAGAAAATTGCTTGCTTGTCATTGGTATTTGAACATTTTCTATTTATTTTATGAATTGAATCTTTAAAAATAAATTAATTGACTCAGGGTGCCTGGTATGAAGAACTAGGATATATTCAACTTCATGCATCAAATTTTTTTAGAAATACAAATTCCAATATTGCTTACCCAATCCTAACACAGGAATTAAGATTGGCTTAAGAATTCAGAGATGGTTATTTCTAACTAAGATATACAGTTTCTTTTTAAGCATTTTATTTTATATTGAAGCATAACCAATTAACAATGTTGTGATAGCTTCAGGTGAACACTGAATGGACTCAGCCATACATATTCATGTATTCATTCTCCCTCAAGCCCATCCAGGCTGCCACATAACACTGAGCAGAGTTCCCTGTGCTATACAGTTATTTTAAAGTGAATATATTTTAGTGTGTTTTGTAATCTAGTAAAATGAAGTCATGATTAGTAGTTATAAGCTGAAAGGCCACTTGAAATATTCCACAATCATAAGCAGGCCATGAGGATATAGTATATAGTGGATAATTTTTTATATGCAAATATTCATGGATTTATATTGTCATATCATGCTTAACTAAAACTATATTTTAATTTAAAGAATAGAAGGGTTATAAAAGAATCTGAATATAGAGATTAAACTTATCTTTCATTAAACAAATATCAATTGAGAGCATATTTTGTCAAACATGTTTGAATCACAGAAGATTCAACAACAAAAACAGAAAAAAATGCCTACCTCATACAATTTTGATTCTTGAGAAAGATAGACAATAATGATAATAATAAAAGAAAAATATATAGTGTGTTGAATAGTAATAGCTCCTAGAAATAATAAAGTGGAAAGTAGGGATGATAGGAAATCATGAGTATGTTTAGTATGTGTGTGTGTGTGGAAGGCAGAGGATAGGGAGTATATAATAAGGAATTTGATTGACTTTGTCCAAATCTCCTTGGGAGATAACCTCTAAGTCTTGGAATTTTGCACCATATCTGATAGTTTATATTAACAGGGTGATTCATGTTGTGCACATGATGGCTTTTGCTAATGCAATGACTCAGGGTGGGGCTGCACACACTGATAATCTTAGGGAAGGAATTGACCTCCCCTGAAAAACTGCTGCTGCTGCTGCTGCTAAGTCACTTCAGTCGTGTCCGACTCTGTGCGACCCCACAGTCAGCAGCCCACTAGGCTCCTCTGTCCCTGGGATTCTCCAGGCAAGAATCCTGGAGTGGGTTGCCATTTCAGTGATTGGAGGGTTGGGACTTTGAGCCAACTGATATCAGCCTGAGCTTCAGGAAGAGGAGGGGCCTAAAGATTGAGTTGAACCACTTGGTCAATAATTGACTGTGCCATGACTTTCTAATGCAACCTAAATAAAACTAAACCTCAAGGTCAGGTGAGCTTTCTGGGTTGGCAGTTTTCCATGTGCACATTACCACAGTTGATGCCATGAAGATGAAGCGTCTCTGAGAATGTTGAAGATTTCTGTTTGGAAGCTTGTTAGTTGCAGATCTTACTCTCTCTGTATCTGTTCCTTTGGTTCTGAACTATATGCTCTTGCTATATTGTGTGTGTTAGTCACTCAGTTGTGTCTAATTCTGTGACTCCGTGGATTGTAGCTCACCAGTCTCCTCCGTCCATGGAATTCTCCAGAAAAGAATACTAGAGTGAGTTGCCATATCCTTCTCTAGGGGATCTTCATAACCCAGGTATTTCACATTTCAGGCAGATTTTCTTTATCATCTGAGCCACCAGGGAAGACCTTTGCTATATTAAAACTGATCATTTTAATTCATGGCATTTTTCTAAGTCCAGTGAGTCATTCTAGTGAATTATCAAATCTGAGGGAATGCATGTGGACTCTGAACTCTCAAGTTAGATCTGAAATCTTGGGACAAGTTGACAGTCTGAAGGACTGTGCCTTAACCTTGACTTTGGAAGACTCTGGGTAGGGAAACTGCAATATTTGAAAAGAAACTTAAGTGAAGAATTGACAGATGATAAGAGACATTTTGATCCACACAGTCAAAGGCTTTAGCATAGTCAATAAAGCAGAAATAGATGTTTTTCTGAAACTCTCTTGCTTTTTCCATGATCCAGCAGATGTTGGCAATTTGATTTCTGGTTCCTCTGCCTTTTCTAAAACCACCTTGAACATCAGGGAGTTCACGGTTCACGTATTGCTGAAGCCTGGCTTGGAGAATTTTGAGCATTACTTTACTAGTGTGTGAGATGAGTGCAACTGTGCAGTAGTTTGAGCATTCTTTGGCATTGCCTTTCTTTGGGATTGGAATGAAAACTAACNGAGGCAGGTCAGGTGGTCTGGTATTCCCACCTCTTTCAGAATTTTCCACAGTTTATTGTGACCCACACAGTCAAAGGCTTTGGCATAGTCAATAAAGCAGAAATAGATGTTTTTCTGGGACTCTCTTGCTTTTTCCATGATCCAGCAGATGTTGGCAATTTGATGTCTGGTTCCTCTGCCTTTTCTAAAACCAGCTTGAACATCAGGGAGTTCACGGTTCATGTATTGCTGAAGCCTGGCTTGGAGAATTTTGAGCATTACTTTACTAGCATGTGAGATGAGTACAATTGTGCAGTAGTTTGAGCATTCTTTGGCATTGCCTTTCTTTGGGATTGGAATGAAAACTGACCTTTTCCAGTCCTGTGGCCACTGCTGAGTTTTCCAAATTTGCTGGCATATTGAGTGCAGCACTTTCACAGCATCATCTTCCAGGATTTGAAACAGCTCCACTGGAATTCCATCACCTCCACTAGCTTTGTTCATGGTGATGCTTTCTAAGGCCCACTTGACTTCTCATTCCAGGATGTCTGGCTCTAGATGAGTGATCACATCATCATGATTATCTGGGTCGTGAAGGGGTAAGGAATGTCATGATGTGATTATGAAAAACCTATTAATTATCATTTAAGCTACTTACTAATATGTTCAAATAGTAAGGTTCATATCAGCCTGTTTTTATTATTGAATAAAATGCATAAGAACTTTTAAAATATATCATTAGATTCAGTTCGTGCTCTTTTTGAAATAAAAGAGAAAAGTAATCTTATTCTTTTGTAACATGGAATTGGTTTTCCTTTTGTTTCTAATTCTTGTATTAGATTTGGACATCAGGGATTTGAGTCCCTTGCAGATTCAGCTACATAGTTTTCTATTAATAGCTTTTGGTCTGTTTTAGGGAGAATTATAAACAATAGAAATCATCTCCTTAAAAAAATTTGAAAAGACTCATTTGCAAGCCTTCTGAGTACAGAACCTTTACAAGATAATTGTTTGAGGGTTTATGTCATTTGTTTTTCTCTTCCTGTTTAATTGACTTTGGTAATATATTTTTCCTTCCAAACTTCTTTTAATTCAGTACATTCAAGTTTTTACTATGTTATTTACCGTATCTATTACTTTGAATTATTTAAAATTTCCAGATGTATTTCTAGAGAGTTTTCCAAGAATTAGTATCTCTTTTGTATTGATCAGCACAACCAGAGATTTATCACTTATTTTTCCCCAAAGAGATAACATTAGATTTATTATTTTTTTCTTTTGAGAATAAATCTGTTAAAGCTATCACCTTCTCACATCAAGATTCCATGGAAAGTAGTTTAAAATAGATGGGGAAGGGACCAAAAAATAAAATAAGTAAATATTTTTTAAAATAAATAATTTATTGAATTTGTTACAATATTGCTTCTGTTGTTTATGTTCTGATTTTTTTGGTTTGAGACATTATTTAACAATTAACCAGTGACAGCACAGTTAAAATAATACAATGCCAACATTATTAAAAAAAAGTCCCAGACTTCAGTAATATAAACCCTTATCATTAAGCTTCAACAGAGAAATCAATGTCCCATAATAAAATCTCCTCTTAGAAAAACTAAAATAACTAAATCTCTTATTTTTAATTTCAAAGAAAACTCTGCAAAGTCCCATTCATGTGGGTCTCAGATGCCTAGATAAAATTTGTATTCCTTCTTTTAAAACCCGCCCTGTCTTCCATTAAAATTAATGTTTTCTTCAATATCTCCAGAGGTGGACTAATTCTCCCCCAAGCCTTGTGTTCCCACTTGTGTTCCCAACAAGTCAACTGTTTATCTTAAAAACACATGGCAGCTGTAAGGAGCTTAGAAGTCACCACTCTATCTACACTAGTAAAAAGCAAAACAAACTGATAAATCAACAGTCTTAGAGTCATCAGAAAAATGAGGTCACAGGGCAAACAACTGACCCCCCCTAAAATTGGAAAGACAGGGGAATATAGAGAACCACAACTTACCAGAGCAGAAATCTCCACGTGGACCAATCCAGGGTAAGAAAACCCGAGCCGCAATTGGTAAATTGCTGGAGGCTTAGTGGGGACAAGTGTGAGGCTCAGAGTCTCCAGGGAGTTTTACCTCCAGAGCTTGACCAGTTTCTCAAGGTGAAGATAGGAGAAAAATCGCCTCATACCTCCTGCAAGGGAAGGGGAGAGATGTGGCCATTTTAAATACACCGGAGCATTCTGGTTTTCTTAACAAGATCTGCCCTCAGGAGAAACTAGTTAACCAGAGAAACTAGTTAACTCAGATTCTTTATCATCTGAGCCACCAAGCTTCCCTGGGTCGGGAAGATCCCCTGGAGTATGAAATGGCAACCTACTCCAGTATTTTTGCCTGGGAAATCCCATGGACAGAGGAGCCTGGTATGCAACAATCCATGGGGTTGCAAAGAGTCAGGCACAGTTTAGTGACTTAACAACAAATTATTATATTATTAAATGCCAGTTTATAGCGGGGTTTTCTGGGTTTTGTTTTTCCGTGCTTCAGGGCTTGTGAGATCTTAGTTCCCCAGCCAGGAGTTGAACTCATGCCCTAGGCAGTGAAAGCGCAGAGTCCCAACCAATGGACCACCAGAGAATTCCTTACAGCAGGTTTTTTTAACCCATTATATCATGTTCATATAGTCGAAGCTATAATATTTCCAGTAGTCAAGTACAGACATGAGTTGGACCATAAAGAAGGCTGAGTGCCAAAGAATTGATGCTTTCAGACTGTGGTGCTGAGGAAGACTCCTGAGAGTCCCTTGGGCTGCACCCAGTCAGTCCTAGAGGAAATCAGTCCTGAATATTCACTGGAAGGACTGATGCTGAAGCTGAAACTCCAATTCTTAGGCCACCTGATGCGAAGAGCTGACTCACTGGAAAAAGACCTGTGATGCTGGGAAAGATTGAGGGCGGGAGGAGAAGGGGACGACAGAGGATGAGATGGTTGGATGGCATCACCGACTCCACGAACATAAGTCTGAGCAGACTCCAGGACACGGTGAACCACGGGGAAGCCTGGTGTGCTACAGTCCATGGGGTCACAAAGAATCAGACATGACTTAGCATCTGAACAACAATCGGTACAGAGGCTTCCCTCAGATCCCTTGGACTCAGATCCCCTTTTTGCATCACAAGTCTGACATGTTTTGGAGCACCCAAGATTTCTGGGTCTCTCTACTTGCTGGTGGTCTCTGAACAACCCATCTAACCCTCACACCACCAGGCACCTGTGGAATGGCAACCCCCCTTCTACCGAGGAGCTAGCTTTCTGAAGACAGCAGTAACTGTGCCATCCATGTTGCCGGCTGTCACCATGAGGCCAGCCAAGTCTACCAGCAAGTGGAATTTTCCACTTCCTCTAAAACCTTCCACAGATTTTTTTGATTTTTCACTTCTGTTTCGTGGCATTTGAAGCCCTAGGCTTATTTTATCCCATGGCTAATATCTGTGACAAAGCAGGCCCTGATTGAGACGGTGAAGATGCTCATAATTACCTTAGCAACGGAACATGCTGTGCATTTGAGTCATGTACTCTCATCCCCATAGCAACACAGAATCACAGAATCTTGATCCTTTGAAGCCCAGTGGCAAAAGGGCTCACTGATCTAACCCCTTTCTAACACAGAAATGAAAACAAAACAAAACCTTTAAAAAATATTATTAAAGCGTCTGCCTCCAATGCAGGAGACCCGGGTTCGATCCCTGGGTCGGGAAGATCCCCTGGAGAAGGAAATGGCAATCCACTCCAGTATTCTTGCCTGGAGAATCCCGTGGACGGAGAAGCCTAGTAGGTTACAGTCCACGGGCTCGCAAAGAGTCGGACACGACTGAGCGACTTCACCTTCACCTTCACCTTCAGCCTTCATATCCTTGTGCATATCCATTGTTTTTATTGTTTATAATGGAGTATTGATACAAATGTTATGTTTAATCAGTAAGTCATGTCCAACTCTTTTGCAACCCCATTGACTGTAGCCTGCCAGGCTCTTCTGTCCATGGGATTTCCCAGGCAAGAATACTGGAGTGGTTTGCCATATCCTCCTCCAGGGGATCTTCCCCACCGGGGATCAAATCCAAGTCTCCTACACTGGCAAGCAGATTCTTTACCACGGAGCCACCAGGGGAGCGCAGCTAGTTGTATACATACATAACTACAAATTGTAAGTGGGCTATAAAGGCATAATTCAAAGAGGAGGTTGATCTAACCCTAACTGTTAAAGAAAGTTGTCAGAAAAATAGCATTTAATTGATAACTGAATTGGTGTTGGAGAAGACTCTTGAGCGTCCCTTGGACTGCCAGGAGATCCAACCAGTCCCTTCTAAAGGAGATCACTCCAATACTTTGGCCAACTGATGCAGAGAGCTGACTCATTTGAAAAGACCCTGATGCTGGGAAAGATTGAGGGCAGGAGGAGAAGGGGACAACAGAGGATAAGATGGTTGGATGGCATCACCAACACAATGGACATGGGTTTGGGTGGACTCTGGGAGTTGGTGATGGACAAGGAGGCCTGGCGTGCTGTGGTTCATGGGGTCGCAAAGAGTCAGACACGACTGAGCAACTGAACTGAACTGATAACTGAATTATGACTAAGTAAAGGGTAGACACTCAGTACATATTTGTGGAATCTGATTCTTTCCCTAGATGTTTCCTTTTGAAATTTGAATGTGGGGAGAGATAGAGGAAGCAGAAGAAAAAGCAATGGAGGCAAAGGGTACAGTAAGAATCATCCAGAAATTGAAAAACTTCCTCAATTGTGTGTGTGTGTGTGTGTGTGTGTGTGTGTGTGTGTGTGTGTGTGTATGTGTGTTTTGGCTGTGCCTTGTGGCTTGCAGGACCTTATTTCCCCCACCAGGGACTGAACACAGGTCACGGCAGTGAAAGTGCCAAGTTCTAGCCTCTGGACTGCCAGGGAATTCCCAAAAATCTCCGGAGTTTTAGATCAGAATCTGACATTAACAACCTGTGTGATGTTGGGCATGTCACTCACTCTCTAGTTCCCACCTGTTGTAACACTTTGAGATTAGACTGGCTCAGGGTTTTCCAGAGCAGGTACACGTATCACTGTGCTGAGCAAAAACATAAAAAGCGTTTTTGGCTGCACTGCACTTTCCTCATGGCACCCGGCTGTCGGTTGCTGGCCGCAGGCTTTCTCTAGCTGCGGTGACAAAACCGTTTTAACTGGTACGTATCTGCGTGTTCTTGTTCAGCTGCCAAGTCTTGTCTGACTCGGCGGCCCTGTGGCCCACAGCACACCAGCTTCCCTGCACCTCACTCTCTCCCGGAGCTTGCTCAGAGTCAAGCCCATTTAGTCAGTTGATGCCATACAACCACCTCCTCCTCTGTCACCTGCTTCTCCTCCTGTCCTCAGCTTTTCCCAGCATCACAGGGTCTTTTCCAGTAAGTCGACTTTTCGCATCAGGTGGCCAAAGTATTGGAGCTTCAGCTTCAGCATCAGTCCCTCCAATGAATATTCAGGACTGATGTCCTTTAGGATGGACTGGTCGGATCTCCTTGCAGTCCAAGGGACTCTCAAGGGTCTTCTCCAACACCACACTTCAAAATCATCAATTCTTCAGCACTCAGCCTTCTTTATGGTCCAGACTCTCACATCCATACGTGACTTCTGGACAAAAACCATAGCTTTGACTATACAGAACTTTGTATTCATTTGAATACAAACAATAAAAGTACCATAAAACCCCCATGATATCAAAAACATTACTGCTCAGGAGAAGATTCAAGTAAGTAGTGCTGAGCTTTCCACCTCTTATGGTATATAAGAGCTTGGATGGCATCCCTTGAATGGCAAGAACCTCTTATGGTTCATAACATATATATGCGTATTATATATAATACACACACACACATATATGAAACAGCAGTTTGCAGGACGTTGGACAGCACGAAGCACAGGACAGGATGCCCAACAGACAGGTGACAAAGGAAATGAGGCCTATAACTACCCCAACTTCTGCCCAGAAGCAATTTCTGGAAAAGAGGTGCAAGGAGGGAAGACCTTATCAGAACTCAGGAGCCTTATTGAGTGGAGGAGACAGAGATCAGAACTCAGGGAAAGTCAGGCAGCCAGAAATTGTAGAACACGATTACAGAAAGAGTAGAACTGTGGCTCAAGTTATATGTGGAAGTAAAAGCATAAAAGTGGGGACTGCTTTGGCTATCCAGTTGTTAAGACTTCACCTTCCAACGGCAGGGGCTGAGAGTTCGAGCCCTCATTGGGGACCTAAGAGCCCACGTGCCTTGTGGCCAAAAAACCAAAACATAAAACAGAAGCAATATTGTAACGAATTCAATAACGGCTTTAAAAACAGCATAAAAGATAGGAGGGGGGGAAATGAAAGTATGTTTTTCATTTAAGGGTTTAACATTATAAGAAGATGGCTTATGAAAAGGTAAGTATTCATGTTATAAACCTTAATGAGATCATTAAGAGATTAATACAGAGAGGAATAGTTGATGAGCCAACGTTAGAGATAAAATGATAATCTCAAAATTACTCAGTTAAATCCAGAAGAAGGGAGAAAAAAAGAGAACAAAGAATAAAAGGGCCAAAATAGAAAATACGAGACAGCAGATTTAGACTCAGTCGTAGAAATAATTATATTAAATCAAAATGGCTTAACCACTTGAATTAAAAGACAAATGTTGTCAGGTTATATAAAAATGCAAGACCCAGCTATATGCTATCAACAAACCTAAGGTTTTAGTTGGAAATTTCAAGACTTCCCCTCTCTCTCACTGGAAGAACAAAGGGACAGAAAATCAGGATGGATATTGTAACACTGACCTTGCTGACTTGTCCGGAGCATTCTATCGAAGAACAAAATAATACACTTTCTTTCCAAATGTACATGGATTCACTAAAACAGACCATATCATTGGCCATGTAACATCATTGGCCAATTCTTGAAAAATGTTTTCGAGTTGATAGCATGTAGAATATGTTCTCTAGTCACAAAAAAATTAAATTAGAAGTCAATTAGAGAAAGATATCTAATAATAATAAAGAAATTTAATTCCAAATAATAAAGAAATTTAAAACACAATCCTAAATAATCTGTAAGTCAACTAAAAAATCACAAGGGAAATAACAAAATGTTTGAATTGAATGGAAATGTTAAGAAATACATGAAAACTAATAACTTTTATTCTTCAAAAGACACCATCAAGTAAACAAAAAGGCAAGAGATTTGAGAGAAAATATGCACAATACTAAGGACTTTTATTGAAAAAAAAAAAACNGCTCAGAGTTTGCAAATATTTTGAAGGGTAAGTCCTTACAACTGGCCATGAATTAGAAGTGGAGAGAAATGAGAACAGTCAAAGATGACTCCAAGAATTCTGGCCTGAGGAACTGGAAGGATTAACAGAGCTGCCATCATTCAAATAGGAAATCCTGTAAGAAGAGCATGTTGTTGCCATTGCTGTCCAGTTGCCCAGTTGTCTCAGACTGTTTGTGACCCCTTGGACTGTAGCACACCAGGCCTCCCTGTCCCTCACCAACTTCTGAAGCTTTCCCAAGTTCATGTTCATTGCTTTGATGATGCCATCCAGTCAGCTCATCCTCTGACACCCTCTTCTCCTTCTGCTCTCAGTCTTTCCCAGCATCAGGGACTTTTCCAATGAGTTATCTGTTCACATCAGGTGACCAGAAGTACTTGAGCTTAAGCTTCAGCTTTAGCATCAGCATCAGTCCTTCCAGGGAATATGCAGGGTTGATCTCCCTTAAGATAGACTGGTTTGATCTCCTTGCTGATCAAGGAACTTTTAAGA
This sequence comes from Oreotragus oreotragus, assembly GCA_006410675.1. NCBI lineage: Eukaryota > Metazoa > Chordata > Mammalia > Artiodactyla > Bovidae > Oreotragus > Oreotragus oreotragus. Next base: position 366,451 of record SJYX01014860.1, on the reverse strand, counting down.
GTCTTCTTCAGCACCACAGTCTAAAGGCATCAATTCTTTGGCATTTTGCCTTCTTTACAGTCCAGCTCTCACAACCATACATGACCACTGGGAAGACCATAGCCTTGGCTATATAGACCTTTGTCAGAAGAGTAACGTCTCTGCTTTTAAACAGGTTTGTCATCGCTTTCCTGCCAAGAAGGAATCGTCTTCTGACTTCATGGCTGCAATCACTGTCCACAGTGATTTTGGAGCCCGAGAAGAAATCTGTCACTATTTCCACTTTTCCCCTTTTATTTGCCATGCAGTAATGAGGCTGGGATGCCATGATCTTTGTTTTTTTAATATTTAGTCTTATGCCAGCCCTGCCCTTTCATTCTCCTCCTTCGCCCTTATCAAGAGGATGTTTGTCACCTCTTTGCTTTCTGCCATTAGAGTGATATCATCTGCATATCCGAGATAGTTGATGTTTCTCATGCCTATCTTAATTCCAGCTTATAATTCATCCAGAAGGGCTTACTTGGAGGAAAATAACATGAGTTCAACTCTTCCCAGGTCTTTAGGAGGAATGTCAGATTTTTCTCTTCCTATGCAGGGGGGAAAATGTAGCTTTTCCTTACTGTATATTTCTTTCCTGTTAGTCTCCTTTTCTATCACATAGAACACTTCACCACTGATCCTTTTAGACATTAACTGTGTGAACACTTTTCTCAATACAATAAGCTAGTCTGACACCAGCTGGGTGTTCTACAATTTAATTCAGTTCTGATACTACCTGGACAGAGCATCAGATCCGACAGAAAAGGACTCAGTCCTACAAGACTGTCCCACCCTTTCACAATAGGCAAGTCTTTGACACCAGCTGAGTGTCCTACATGCTAAGCTAAATAATGTGAAACTCTGCATCAAATAAATTTTCACTATGGCTGTAAGACACCATGCAGCAGTTTCTACATGTCCTTTACATGTACATTATTTTTTTTTACCATAGCAATTCAGCATTTAATAAAAACAATTGATAATATAGCATATAGCCTGTGCCTAAAGGATCCATATTTTAAAAGTGAAATGTTCAGATTTAGTATCCTTAGAAAAAAAATCAGGAAGCAACTGAGCAAAACTGAGCTCAATAAAGGAGACATTCAGTGAGTATCATGATTAGTAGTGGGAGCAGTACTTGAAACATTTCATATGTTGCTTCTATTATACTGACATATTTATATAAAGAACAGACAAAGCAAGTTTCATATAGTAAACAAATGTACTCTTCATATTTAAACATATAAAAAGGAATGTGTATTCCTAACAGAATCTATTATTTTAAGTAAATATGGAGACACGGGTGACACAGAAAAGGATAATAAACAGAAAAGGATAAATACCATCTTGTTTATTGCAAGGTCATATTCTCCATATCATCTTGCATATGGTAAACTTCTTAGGATAAAAATAAGCATCAAATATATTTTGAAGTAGTTTTTTGATTCCTTCCAGAAGAATTTCTGTGACTGTAGTATTTGTAAAATTGATCAGATTACACTACTAGTTGTGTTTAACTAAGTGTTTGAAAATCTGAACAATTTAAAAACTGACCCAAAGATAGCTTTCCTAAATTAAATAAATTATAACATTTATTCTTAATTATATAACCAAATAAAATTATTCTAATAGCCACTAAATTCTATTAAAACAGCTATTAATTCATAAATACATTCCAGTAATTCAAGTATACTGATTGCATTTTAATTTATAAGGTTATAGCCTAAGCTAATTAGTTTTATAAAACTTCTTATCCTGAATCTCATGATTTTCTACAAGCTTCCATGATGAAGTGTTAGTGATGAATGAAATAATGTAAACAAGTTTTCTTCAAAAATATACATGCAAATGTATACATTCTGGTTAATCTGGCTCCTGATTACTGTATATAACATGTGAATTCATCTCATCTGACTTGGGCACAATCTTTGTGACCAGACTATAGTTTAGTGCTCAGAAAGGGCACAAAGTGGTTAGGACTGGGGTCCTGAGACAGAGCTGACAAAATGGAGTCAGTGTGGTTCAGCCATACACAGGTTCAATGCTGAGTCATGTCTCCCCATCAAGCTGCCATTCTGCTAGCTGGGAGACTTCAGTACTGATGCAGGAGGATCAAACACAATGACATATAGCATTTCCAAGGTTAGAAAACTTGCAAATGCAGCTCCAAGACTCATTTGAGTTCCACAGCAATCATGGAAGGCTAAGTAAACTGAAGTCGCCCAGTCGTGTCCGACTCTTTGCAACCCCATGGACTGTAGCCTATCAGTCTCCTCCGTCCATGGTATTTTCCAGGCAAGAATACTGGAGTGGGTTGCCATTTCCTTCTCCAGGGGAACTTCCCGACCCAGGGATCGAACCCCAGTCTCCTGCACTGTAGGCAGACGCTTTACAGTCTGAGCCACATATATATATATACATAGGAGATGGCAATGGCAGCCCACTCCAGTACTCTTGCCTGGAAAATCCCATGGACAGAAGAGCCTGGTAGGCTGCAGTCCATGGGGTCTCAGAGTCAGACACGACTGAGCGACTTCACTTTCACTTTTCACTTTCATGCATTGGAGAAGGAAATGGGAACCCACTCCAGTGGTCTTGTCTGGAGAATCCCAGGGACGGGGGAGCCTGGTGGGCTGCCATCTATGGGGTCGCATAGAGTCGGACACGACTGAAGTGACTTAGCAGCAGCAACATACATTTACATGTGTGTGTGTGTTATACAACTTAAATATTTAGGATGTATGTGTGTGTATGTAAAGTCTCTTCAGTCGTGTCTGACTCTGCAACCCTAAGGACTGTAGCCCATCAAGCTCCTCTGTCCATGGGATTCTCTAGGCAAGTTGCCATGTCCTTCTCCAGGGGATCTTCCTGACCCATGGAAGGAACCCAGGTCTCCTGTCCTGCAGGCAGATTCTTTACTGCTCAGCCACTTGGAAAGCCCAAATATTAAGGAAGCCAAAAACAACTGAGCAAATATTATTTACATCAAGATTAAAATATATCATAGTAGCATATTATTGCAATTCACTGTATCGGTGCCAAATTACATAATAACAACTATATACTGAGCTCTGAAATAAATTATATCTTATTTATTTCTCTATATAATTCTGAGCAAAAAGTATATGCTCAATAAATGCTTATTAAAATGAGAAGTGAATAACCTTCATTACTTTGGATATATTTTCAATTAATTCAATATGAGCTATTACATATTTTTCACAGTACTATATGAAAAGAGAAATTCACTTTATTCTCTTGGGTTAAGATGAATAAAAATGTATGTAAACATTACTCTTTTAAGAATAAAAACCTGAAAACATGTGTGTGTGTGTTATACAACTTAAATATTTAGGATGTATGTGTGTGTATGTAAAGTCTCTTCAGTCGTGTCTGACTCTGCAACCCTAAGGACTGTAGCCCATCAAGCTCCTCTGTCCATGGGATTCTCTAGGCAAGTTGCCATGTCCTTCTCCAGGGGATCTTCCTGACCCATGGAAGGAACCCAGGTCTCCTGTCCTGCAGGCAGATTCTTTACTGCTCAGCCACTTGGAAAGCCCGGATATTAAGGAAGCCAAAAACAACTGAGCAAATATTATTTACATCAAGATTAAAATATATCATAGTAGCATATTATTGCAATTCACTGTATCGGTGCCAAATTACATAATAACAACTATATACTGAGCTCTGAAATAAATTATATCTTATTTATTTCTCTATATAATTCTGAGCAAAAAGTATATGCTCAATAAATGCTTATTAAAATGAGAAGTGAATAACCTTCATTACTTTGGATATATTTTCAATTAATTCAATATGAGCTATTACATATTTTTCACAGTACTATATGAAAAGAGAAATTCACTTTATTCTCTTGGGTTAAGATGAATAAAAATGTATGTAAACATTACTCTTTTAAGAATAAAAACCTGAAAACGTACATTGATTCTTCAAGTGCCTAAAGCAATAATACATTTCACTTCAAAGTCCTACATGAGCTAATGGAAGGTCACAATGTGTATGAGTTACTCTTAAGCCTGTTCACAAACTGAATCTCAACTCTTTTTCAAGTCTTATTTCTTCCATCCAGATGCACTGTACATTATCAGAAAGATTTTTATGACTGTACTGTTTTCTCCCTGGAAGTAATAAGGGCAAAAAAAAAAAAAAAAGTTACTAAAGCAATATAGAGTTTATAACAATTTACTTGGGCATACAGAATTTTTTATAAGTGTATTACTTGCAATTTAGATTATATTTTAATACAAATGTCTTAATCTAGTTCACTTTTGCTACTTNGGAAAAAAAAAAAAAAAAAAAAAAAGTTACTAAAGCAATATAGAGTTTATAACAATTTACTTGGGCATACAGAATTTTTTATAAGTGTATTACTTGCAATTTAGATTATATTTTAATACAAATGTCTTAATCTAGTTCACTTTTGCTACTTGTTTCCCCCATCTCCTGACATTTTCAATGAAAACTGTGGAAATGAAAGAAGTAATTACTGAAGAACCATTCCCTAGCTTCATGAATTTAAGTTTCCTCCTTACTTCAACAGGTTGTTTTTCAAGGCAGGAATGTGGGTACCCAGGGTGGCAGAATTGTACTAGTACACTGTGAAAGTTTGCAATAATTCAGTAATTCTCCAAAAATTATTTCTTCCATCTAAATATATTATGTAAACAGGATCCATGGTCAAGTTGGTTCTTAAATTTTTATTATCTCATTATTCTTAACTAGTGGATTGGGATATATTCTCAACTTCACAGAAAATAGGAATTCAAAATTTTTATGAAAGAAAGAGAAGAGAAAAGAGAAGGCAAGATAAAGAGGGAACTAAAGAGAAGAGTCCCAGAGAAATATATAAATTAAATAATCCTGCTACCTAATTTGATGAAAAGGCAAAACACACCAATGATCTAAACTTTCTGGGGAAGGAAAAAAAGAGGAAGATTTATTTTCAGTCAGCACTAATAAAAAGGAGCAAATTACATTTCAGTTAAATAAATGCCATTAGGAAGATGAGATATATTTAGCTGCACATCATCTTCTAACTTTAAAAATAATTAGTAACTGTAGTAACTGGAGGCATTCAGAATATGGGATGAGGTTTCAGCTCTAGCAATAAGCAGGGGCCAATTATTATATCATATAGATAGGTACTATGAAATGGATCCCTGGGAAGTAAGAAAAAACATTCAGTCTAAAAGCTGAACATTTCATAAAAGGTAAGACTTCTTGACTGTCAGAACCTTATCTCATCTTTTCATTTTTATTTTTTACTAGCACTTATAAAGAAATAGATGGGGAAACAGTGGAAACAGTGTCAGATTTTATTTTTTGAGCTCCAAAATCACTGCAGATGGTGATTGCATCCATGAAATTAAAAGACACTTACTCCTTGGAAGAAAAGTTATGACCAACCTAGACAGCATATTCAAAAGCAGAGACATTACTTTGCCAACAAAGGTCCATCTAGTCAAGGCTATGGTTTTTCCTGTGGTCATGTATGGATGTGAGAGTTGGACTGTGAAGAAAGCTGAGCGCTGAAGAATTGATGCTTTTGAACTGTGGTCTTGGAGAAGACTTTTGAGAGTCCCTTGGATTGCAAAGAGATCCAACCAGTCCATTCTGAAGGAGATCAGCCCTGGGATTTCTTTGGAAGGACTGATGCTAAAGCTGTAACTCCAATACTTTGGCCACCTCATGCAAAGAGTTCACTCATTGGAAAAGATCCTGATGCTGGGAGAGATTAGGGGCAAGAGGAGAAGGGGACGACAGAAGATGAGATGGCTGGATGGGATCACCGACTCGATGGACATAAGTTTGGGTGAACTCCGGGAGTTGGTGATGGACAGGGAGGCCTGGCATGCTGCAATTCATGGGGTTGCAAAGAGTCGGACACGACTGAGTGACTGAACTGAACTGAATGAAGAAATTGCCACAGATTTTCAGTCAGTGTTGTTGAACTTGATCATATTGACGGGGAAAATAAAGAGTCAAAATATCTTAAAAACACACAAACATGCTACTCTTCTTAATCCAAATCTGTATGTTCCAACACATTTTCACCTTTGCTGAGACATGGTTTCTTTTTTATTTTTCTCTAAATATATGACTAAAAGTCAGGTGCCCATTTTAAAGCACATTTTGTATTATTTTATAGGAACATTTAAATTGTAATTAGTATTTAAGAGAGGTTTTTGTACTTAACCCAGTCTCCTAAATGCTTGACTAAAGTACTTGGATAGAATCATGCAAACAAATTGATTCCCAGAACACAGTTTGCATTTAGCAATTAGGTTGCACAGAGCAGCTTCAATTGTTCTTCAGTTGAAAGGGAAAAAGGTTGCCAGACAAAAGATCTCTAAGATTCTCACTAGATGGTTGATAATGATGGATGAACAAAGCTTTTGTGGTTTGGAGGATTATTCTTTTTTTCTTTCCTCTGCATTGTTTGGACAGAAGGGTTGACTTAATTAGCTACAGAGTTACAGAGAAACACCAGGCAATGTTTAGCCTCCTCCAGCTCTCTAAAAAAATGAACTGGACTGAATACTAGATTGATTTAAAGAAAGGCAGAAGTGTTTCCTCTCTCCCTTCCTTCCCTCCCTCCTTCCTTCTTTCTTCCCTCTCTCCTTCTCCCCTTCTCCCCCTCCCTTTCTCCTGCCTTCTTTCTTTTATTAACTTTGAAAGTGCATCCAGATAATCTGCCTAACTTCTAATGTGGAAATACATTATATTTGTACCTATATCTGCCTTCCAGTGACATCAGAACAACTGCTATCATTTGGATGCAATCATATTAACCCCAGAAGGGCTATAGGGCAATAGTCTGTATTAAGTTCAAATGCAATTTTACATAGTTTCAACAGAGCATTTCTTTTAATGAGTTCAGACTTAGTATTAATCATGGATGAGAAAATAACCCCAAACTTGAAACACATTGGCTTCTCTTTTGATTCTTCCAAATTTTACCATTTTTGTTCTTCATGTCGGTTTGCTCTAATCTGTACCATAAAGTTGATGGCAGCAAGCCCACAGTTTCAAGAATAAGCCTAGGAAATGCCAAGAAAAAGTCCTGGAAACTGAGTTTTGTAGTAGCATATGCAATTCTTAAAACAGGTTGATTTTAAGGGAACACTTGAACATTAGAAGGGACTTGGGAAATCAAATGCTCTAAGAACATTACATAAAAACTTAACTGTATTTTTTTTTTATTTATGGGAGAGTTTGAGTATATAAAATACTTCTTCTTGAATTCAAACATTTTTTATTGTACCACCATTTATTTGAGGTTCCGTTGTTTGAATAATCAACTCCATTAAGCTGGAAAACTCCATGAGAGTAGATAAACGCCTGTTTTACTCATTCCTGTAGCCTAGCACAGTCTGTACTCAATAAAAGCTGCTTGCTGAAGATTTTTCCTACCAGAGGGCTTGCTTAAGTAAGTAAACCATTAGATTGATTGTACCAAAATCCAATGCAATTTTGAATACAAAGCACACACACACACACACACACACACACACACACACATTTAGGTAATATGATGAATGATACATTGCAAACTAAAATTAAAATATCCATGTATATTTGATTTTATTTACAGGACATTGATTCTAAGGAAAGTAAGATGAAGGAAAAAATATGCCAAGTTAAGCTGCAGTGATAGCAGTGACATTATTTTTGAAGAAATAAATATTTTATGTAAGCTTTATTGCAATACACATATGTACACAATAGACCCAAATCATGATTAATGAATTTTTCAAACTGAGCACCAAAGCATACTGAATTTCTAA
>SJYX01014860.1:337679-352276 GCA_006410675.1 Oreotragus oreotragus | reverse complement strand
GGTGGGAGGGGGGTTCATGTTTGGGAGTTCGTGTAAAAAAATAAATAAATACCAAAAATAAAAAAAAAAAAAAAAGAAGAAAAAAAAAAAAAATTGCATGTGCCTATCTAGAAACTTTGATAAGATGGATGTCCTATTCTCTGTCATTAAAAGCGCTATCATTGTGACTCAGTATTCCAAAGGCAAATAAGACCTTGCTATTCAAAGGTTTGTAATAAGTAAAAAATCAAATTGCCATTCAGATTCTGGGTTCCCCAGGTATAGCCTTTTATAAGGTTCATAGTCCCAAGCTTAAGTTTCCTTTCTGCCTCTATTCACTTCTTTAACAAATTTACTCACTCTCAGTTTTAATTGTTCCTGTATGTAGTGAACTCACCTGCTTCTCTCCACATTCTTCATCCACAGCACTTTGCTTGACCCTAGTGATGAAATTTCAGGCACTGTGTATAAACCTATATTTAGCATTCTACTTCTCCTTTCAACTCAGTGAGGCCACACTATGTTTAATCTCCACAAAAGTGCACACTTTTTGTTTTATCTAATTCAGTGAATGTCCTCAACCTGGTCCTAGTGTCACATTACAATCCAACGGAACACATAATATTTGATTTGTAACTACAAGTTTTGTGACCAGAATCTACTACTAAAATGGGTTAAACTTATATGGAATTCTTCAACTTCTCAGAGACTAGTTATCCATACATTTTCAATAAATTGTATCAAGGAGAGTGCATTGACGGGTATAGTGAGCAGGGAGAAAATTTTAACCAAGGTAGACAAAGAACAGGTCATATAGGCTGTTTCAGACAAGATAAGAAATTTGGATCTTCTATATAAAGTAAGAAGTCACTGGAGAGTTATTGTCTGGGCAGTGATAAAATTTAGCTTACATCTTAGAAAGATAACTGCAACCACATTGAGGAGAATAAACAGAGAGACAGTGGAGGAACCAGGGAGGCTGGCTATTGTAGGAAACCCAGTCACACTCCTGACATAGATTAGGTTTTTAACTGAGAACAGTATTATCTGAGTTAGCTTCTGATATATTCTGAAGGTTGAGCTTATAGAATTTCCTGATATGGAATGGAAGATGTAAGAATTCCTAGTGAGCAAAGGTTTTGGTTCTAAGTAACTTTTGCAAATATAGGAGATATTTACAGAGATATAAAGAAAAGTCACAAGAGTGTATATATGATGTTTAACATCATAGAAATAATCTTACTTAGGGAAGCACATAGGAAAAGAGGAGGGAAGAGATTCAAAGCTCTGGAAAGCTATAAATATAAGGAAGATAAAAATAATCCACTTAATTATACAATTATTCACTTATTGGGCAATTATTTATTGCTTATTATGTGTGTAAGTATGTTCCGGGTACTGGATTATACGGTTCTGAACAAAATAAATAAAACTCCTTTTTCTTCTGGAGCTAGTATTTTGGTGAGAGAAAGAAAGAGAGAGTATATAATATAAGATCAACCAGTTAAATAGTACAAACTAAGGGGACAAAAGAAATTAAGAAGGAAATATTTAGTATGCAGAAAGTTGAAAATCTGGTAAGGTGACCAGGAAAGTCTCTATTGAGAAGGTGATTTTGGATTGAACTGAAGAAAATGAAAGCTATATTCACGTGTTTGTCTAGAGAAGGAGACCAAGAGACCACTAAAGGAAACTCCATGCAAATGTTCTGACTATAGCTAGCATGGGAGTTTGACCAGGAAGTTCAAAACAGAAGGGAAACCAGTGTGGCTGATGTGGAATGGAGGTGGTAAAGGCAGGGCAGAAGAAGTCGGAGAAGAGATTATTCAAGGGGCCTATAAACCATTGTAAAATCCTTCATTTTACTCTGAGTAAGATGAAAATAAATGAAGGACTTTGAACAAAAGACTTAACATGTCCTGACAAACTTAATAGCTTCTTTTGGCTGCTACATTGAGAACAGAAAGGAGTTGAACAAACACAGAAAATAGATACCAGACAGGAGGCTAGTGCAAAAATACATGTTCAGTTCAGTTCATTTCAGTCACTCAGTCATGTCTGACTCTTTGCCACCCCATGAACTGCAGCACTCCAGGACTTCCTGTGCATCACCAACTCCCAGAGTCCACCAAAACCCATGTCCATCGAGTTGGTGATGCCATCCAACCAGCTAATCCTCTATTGTCCCCTTCTCCTCCTGCCCTCAGTCTTTCCCAGCATCAGGGTCTTTTCAAATGAGTCAGCTCTTCGCATCAGGTGGCCAAAGGATCGGGGTTTCAGCTTCAACATCAGTCCTACCAATGAACACCCAGGACTGATCTCCTTTAGGAAGGACTGGTTGGATCTCCTTGCAGTCCAAGGGGCTCTCAAGAGTCTTCTCCAACACCACAGTTCAAGAGCATCAATTATTTGGTGCTCAGTCTTCTTTATCGTCCAGTTCTCACATCCATACATGACCACTGGTAACCATAGTCTTGACTAGACAGACCATTGTTGGTAAAGTAATGTCTCTGCTTTTTACTCTGCTATCTAGATTAGTCATGGAGAAGGCAATGGCACCACACTCCAGTACTCTTGCCTGGAAAATCCCAAGGACAGGGGAGCCTGGTAGGCTGCAGTCCATGGGGTCACGAAGAGTCGGACGCGACTGAGCGACTTCACTTTCACTTTCACTTTCATGCATTGGAAAAGAAAATGGCAATCCACTCCAGTGTTCTTGTCTCGGAGAATCCCAGGGACGGAGAAGCCTGGTCTATGGGGTCGCACAGAGTCGGACATGACTGACTCGACTAGGCAGCAGCAGCAGCAGCTAGGTTGGTCATAACTTTTCTTCCAAGGAGCAAGCATCTTTTAATTTCATGGCTTCAGTCACCATCTGTAGTGATTTTGGAACCCCCCAAATAAATACAGACGCTGTGTCCACTGTTTCCCCATCTATTTCCTATGAAGTGATGGGACTGTATGCCATGATCTCAGTTTTCTGAATGTTGAGATTTAAGCCAACTTTTTCACTCTCCTCTTTCACTTTCATCAACAGGCTCATTAGTTCTTTTTCACTTTCTTCCATAAGGGTGTTAATCTGCATATCTGAGTTTATTAATATTTCTCCCGGCAATTTTGATTCCAGCTTGTGCTTCTTCCAGCCGAGCATTTCTCGTGATGTACTCTGCACATAAGTTAAATAAGCAGGGTGACAATATACAGCCTTGACGTACTCCTTTTCCTGTTTGGAATCAGTCTGTTGTTCCATGTCCAGTTCTAACTGTTGCTTCCTGACCTACATATAGGTCTCTCAAGAGGCAGGTCAGGTGGTCTGGTATTCCCATCTCTTTCAGAATTTTCCACAGTTTATTGTGATCCACACAGTCAAAGGCTTTGGCATGGTCAATAAAGCAGAAATAGATATTTTTCTGGAACTCTCTTTCTTTTTCGATGATCCAGTGGATTTTGGCAATTTGATCTCTGATTCCTTTGCCTTCTCTAAAACCAGCTTGAACATCTGGAAGTTCATGGTTCATGTATTGCTGAAGCCTGGCTTGGAGAATTTTCAGCATTATTTTACTAGTGTGTGAGATGAGTGCAATTGTGCAGTAGTTTGAGCATTCTTTGGCACTGTTTTTCTTTGGGACTGGAATGAAAACTGGAAAGTCCTGTGGCCACTGCTGAGTTTTCCAAATTTGCTGGCATATTGAGTGCAGCACTTTCACAGCATCATCTTTCAGGATTTGAAATAGCTCAACTGGAATTCCATCACCTCCACTAGCTTTGTTCATAATGATGCTTTCTAAGACCCACTTGACTTCACATTCCAGGATGTCTTGCTCTAGGTGAGTGATCACTCCATCGTGATTATCTGGGTCGTGAAGCTCTTTTTTTGTACAGTTCTTCTGTGTATTCTTGCCACCTCTTCTTAATATCTATCTTCTGCTTCTGTTAGGTCTCTACCATTTCTGTCCTTTATCTAGCCCATCTTTGCATGAAATGTTCCATTGATATCTCTAATTTTCTTGAAGAGATCTCTAGTCTTTCCCATTCTATTGTTTTCCTCAATTTCTTTGCATTGATCACTGAGGAAGGCTTTCTTATGTTTCCTTGCTATTCTTTGGAACTCTGCATTCAAACGGGTATATCTTTCCTTGTCTCCTTCGCTTTTCGCTTCCCTTCTTTTCATAGCTATGGGATGATGTTGGTTTGAACCTAAGTAGTAGCAGTGGAAGTAGCCAAGACTGGTTAATTTATGGGTATTTTCTAACTCTTTCAATTTATTTGTTTGTTTTATGTTATAATAGAGACATCACATTCTTTACCTATTCGATTCAGTATGCATCTTCCTCCTCTCAAGAAAGACATTGTTTCTATTTATCCAAAACAATGTCATACCTAATAAATTTAATAATGATTTTTTAATCACCTAATGGCCAGACTACTATTCCTCATAGCTCAGACATTAGAATATCTGCCTGCAAAGAAGTAGACCTGGGTTCGATCCCTGGGTTGGGAAGATCTCCAGGATAAGGAAATGGTAACCCACTCCAGTATTCTTGCCTGGGAAATACCATAGACAGAATAGATTGGTGGGCCACAGTTCAGGTGGTCACAAAGAGTTGGACATGAGGAGCAATTAACACACACTGGCCAGACTCTATTTAAGATTATTTTAGATTAAAAGATATGTAATGGACATTAGCAATTGTAAGCAGTGTGTACTCTTGATGAGAATTCTGACTGGCTACACTTAAAAAAAAAAAAGATTTCTTTCTTTATTTTTATTTTTTGACTGTGGTGGCTCCTTGTTGCTATACATAGGCTTTCTCTAGTTGGAGTGAGTGAGGGCTACTTTTCCTTGAGGTGCAAGGTTTTCCTATTGCTGTGGTTTTTAACTGAAATGGGAAACCTTGGAAGGAAATATTAAAAGAAAACTATAGCTATAAAAAGTTTGTGATACTATATATTTAAGTGGATAGGTACATTATATCCAGGGGTTCAGGCAAAGGTCTGGGCTGCAGATATAACTTTGAAAGCCATCCACATGTAGATGGTGGGTACAAAATTGGGTGGTATCATCCATGGAATAAATATGTAGAGAAAAGACAACATGTCCAAGAGCTAAGTTTTGAAACACTAACATTTAGAGATGAGATGAAAGTGAGAGTGTTAGTTGCTTGGTCATGTTCTACTCTCTGAGACCCCATGAACTGTAGCCCACAAGGCTCCTCTGTCCATGATATTTCCCAGTCAAGAATATCGGAGTGGGTTGTCATTCCCTTCTCCAGGGGATCTTCCTGACCAAGGGACCAAACCCATGTCTCCTGCATTGCAGGCAGATTCTTTACCACTGAGCCACCAGAGAAGCCCACAATTATAGATTTAGACATAAAGTTTTGATTCTTGATAATGAGAAACATTGAGATAAAGGAGTCAAAATGTTGGATAGGTTATTAGTATGAACACCAAAATGATTAAAAGTGCCTGTATGATTTACGGTGGGCAAAGGAAAGTAAGCTAGATGCTAAAAATCTCCAATGAATGAATAGGATTCACCAGAATTTAAGAGGACGATAAAGCAAAAATGGGGAGTGAATAACATAGTGCAATATAGTCTGACAGAATCTGCTTCAAGTAAATTGAAATACTGTGAGAGAGGAGGGAGAAGTAATGTTTTAAAAATGGTAACCACTAGTCAGGTGGATATAAATACAACTCTGTGGTATAAGAATAACGAAATAAAAACAGCCATCAGTTGAACAGACTGAATGTGAAATAGAATCTTTAGAATCAGCCAGACATCATCCAAAGCCAGAGTTAAGGAAGTATTCAAGAAGTTGAAATGGTAGTGAATTTTGGAATCCCAAAAAGAACAGTTGATGGGGCTTGAAGGTTTGGGAAAAGTGGTAATATGAATAGTGTATTTGCCAGTATAGATTACTAAAGGAACAAAAATATATTTTCAAAGAGATTATAAAACACAAGATTACATTCCTTAGTGACATATTATGGTTTGTCATGTGTTTTTAATATTTAACTCAATGCTTGCACAGTCATATGTATATAGGCATGTGGGAGATATTCTATCTTCATATGATTCTGGAAGATCTAAGATACAGCACAGATGACCCCAATGACCTAAATTATTAACTATAAAGGTCATATTTTTAGTAACTACTCAACAATTGTTCACATTTCTCTTTGAAAACTAATTTTCATTGCCTTTATAAAAATCGCAAATTTCTTATTTTTTCCTTTTAATTTTCTAGTCATTCCTTCTTACTCTGAATTGTAGGCATCTTCACCTTTTCTTCCTCCCTAACATTGGAGATTGTCAGNAGTTTTCCAAATTTGCTGGCATATTGAGTGCAGCACGTTCACAGCATCATCTTCCAGGATTTGAAACAGCTCAACTGGAATTCCATCACCTCCACTAGCTTTGTTCATAATGATGCTTTCTAAGACCCACTTGACTTCACATTCCAGGATGTCTTGCTCTAGGTGAGTGATCACTCCATCGTGATTATCTGGGTCGTGAAGCTCTTTTTTTGTACAGTTCTTCTGTGTATTCTTGCCACCTCTTCTTAATATCTATCTTCTGCTTCTGTTAGGTCTCTACCATTTCTGTCCTTTATCTAGCCCATCTTTGCATGAAATGTTCCATTGATATCTCTAATTTTCTTGAAGAGATCTCTAGTCTTTCCCATTCTATTGTTTTCCTCAATTTCTTTGCATTGATCACTGAGGAAGGCTTTCTTATGTTTCCTTGCTATTCTTTGGAACTCTGCATTCAAACGGGTATATCTTTCCTTGTCTCCTTCGCTTTTCGCTTCCCTTCTTTTCATAGCTATGGGATGATGTTGGTTTGAACCTAAGTAGTAGCAGTGGAAGTAGCCAAGACTGGTTAATTTATGGGTATTTTCTAACTCTTTCAATTTATTTGTTTGTTTTATGTTATAATAGAGACATCACATTCTTTACCTATTCGATTCAGTATGCATCTTCCTCCTCTCAAGAAAGACATTGTTTCTATTTATCCAAAACAATGTCATACCTAATAAATTTAATAATGATTTTTTAATCACCTAATGGCCAGACTACTATTCCTCATAGCTCAGACATTAGAATATCTGCCTGCAAAGAAGTAGACCTGGGTTCGATCCCTGGGTTGGGAAGATCTCCAGGATAAGGAAATGGTAACCCACTCCAGTATTCTTGCCTGGGAAATACCATAGACAGAATAGATTGGTGGGCCACAGTTCAGGTGGTCACAAAGAGTTGGACATGAGGAGCAATTAACACACACTGGCCAGACTCTATTTAAGATTATTTTAGATTAAAAGATATGTAATGGACATTAGCAATTGTAAGCAGTGTGTACTCTTGATGAGAATTCTGACTGGCTACACTTAAAAAAAAAAAAGATTTCTTTCTTTATTTTTATTTTTTGACTGTGGTGGCTCCTTGTTGCTATACATAGGCTTTCTCTAGTTGGAGTGAGTGAGGGCTACTTTTCCTTGAGGTGCAAGGTTTTCCTATTGCTGTGGTTTTTAACTGAAATGGGAAACCTTGGAAGGAAATATTAAAAGAAAACTATAGCTATAAAAAGTTTGTGATACTATATATTTAAGTGGATAGGTACATTATATCCAGGGGTTCAGGCAAAGGTCTGGGCTGCAGATATAACTTTGAAAGCCATCCACATGTAGATGGTGGGTACAAAATTGGGTGGTATCATCCATGGAATAAATATGTAGAGAAAAGACAACATGTCCAAGAGCTAAGTTTTGAAACACTAACATTTAGAGATGAGATGAAAGTGAGAGTGTTAGTTGCTTGGTCATGTTCTACTCTTTGAGACCCCATGAACTGTAGCCCACAAGGCTCCTCTGTCCATGATATTTCCCAGTCAAGAATATCGGAGTGGGTTGTCATTCCCTTCTCCAGGGGATCTTCCTGACCAAGGGACCAAACCCATGTCTCCTGCATTGCAGGCAGATTCTTTACCACTGAGCCACCAGAGAAGCCCACAATTATAGATTTAGACATAAAGTTTTGATTCTTGATAATGAGAAACATTGAGATAAAGGAGTCAAAATGTTGGATAGGTTATTAGTATGAACACCAAAATGATTAAAAGTGCCTGTATGATTTACGGTGGGCAAAGGAAAGTAAGCTAGATGCTAAAAATCTCCAATGAATGAATAGGATTCACCAGAATTTAAGAGGACGATAAAGCAAAAATGGGGAGTGAATAACATAGTGCAATATAGTCTGACAGAATCTGCTTCAAGTAAATTGAAATACTGTGAGAGAGGAGGGAGAAGTAATGTTTTAAAAATGGTAACCACTAGTCAGGTGGATATAAATACAACTCTGTGGTATAAGAATAACGAAATAAAAACAGCCATCAGTTGAACAGACTGAATGTGAAATAGAATCTTTAGAATCAGCCAGACATCATCCAAAGCCAGAGTTAAGGAAGTATTCAAGAAGTTGAAATGGTAGTGAATTTTGGAATCCCAAAAAGAACAGTTGATGGGGCTTGAAGGTTTGGGAAAAGTGGTAATATGAATAGTGTATTTGCCAGTATAGATTACTAAAGGAACAAAAATATATTTTCAAAGAGATTATAAAACACAAGATTACATTCCTTAGTGACATATTATGGTTTGTCATGTGTTTTTAATATTTAACTCAATGCTTGCACAGTCATATGTATATAGGCATGTGGGAGATATTCTATCTTCATATGATTCTGGAAGATCTAAGATACAGCACAGATGACCCCAATGACCTAAATTATTAACTATAAAGGTCATATTTTTAGTAACTACTCAACAATTGTTCACATTTCTCTTTGAAAACTAATTTTCATTGCCTTTATAAAAATCGCAAATTTCTTATTTTTTCCTTTTAATTTTCTAGTCATTCCTTCTTACTCTGAATTGTAGGCATCTTCACCTTTTCTTCCTCCCTAACATTGGAGATTGTCAGGTCCTACACCTAATAGGCTTCTCATCCTACATAAAATATCGTAGTGATCACATCCAGTTTGATTAATTAAATTATCATTTATATCCAAGTGCCTATTCAACATATCCCCATAGATGTGTCCTGAGCACTAATTCAGCATACGAATGACTGAACTTATCAATCTAACCCTGTCCTCCACATGCATCAAATTCAGTAAAAGACCCTGGCTAGTCAATTCAGAATACCAGGTAACATTTCTTGATTTACTTTACTTCTCTCTCCATACCTAAGTAATCACCAGGCAATTTGACTGATGTCCACTGAAGCCCTCAAAGACATCTTCTACCTAGTCTTTTCATTTCCAATGAAACCCTGCTAATTGAGACCATTATTATGCTGCCTTTGCTCTGAGTGATTGTGACATGTTTCCAAATTATTCTCCCTTTCACCTTTCTGGCTCATTAGGTCATTCTCTCCTCTGCAGACAAAATGATCTTACTAAAATTCAAAGTCGATAAGCATTATTCCCTGATTTAAACAAACAAAATGTTTCTGCATGGTAATCTTAGAATATAATCCATAACTGGTAGAATCTGCAAAAGTATAACCTGGTTCCTCCATACCTCTCTAAAGTCATATCTTTCTGCACCTCATTTTGATAGCTTACTGTGATTGATGTTGGATTCATGATCTCCAAAGAAAATTTAGCTTTGGAATCAGGGACCAGGCTTGATCACTGAAGAGATTTTGTGTAGCAGTTTTATTTAAGTAAGAGCAGTGACAGAGATGCTTCTGACAGAGACATCAGAAGAGGGACAGAGAGTGCTCCCTGCTTTTCCTAGTTATAGCAAGCTGTTTTATGTCTGTTAGAAAGCTATTAATCAGATAAGAGAGACATCTCAAGGCTGAAGGAGTTTCACCAGCCCCTTCTCCCACAATATGTATTTTTGAGATAGGATGGCATGAGGTGTGTCATCCCCCAGCCATGAAACAATTGATATGAATACTGGTTTGTTGTGTTATTATCAGCCCAAAGTTTGAGAAAGAAAAAAAAAAAAAAAGACAGTTAGTCTTAGGTGGAACCATTTCAAAGAAAGGCAAATTCCAAAGCAAATACATAGTTTCATGAACATAGCTTAAGAAAAAACATTTCCATAGAGAGTTTGTTTCCTCCTGCCGCTTTAAGGGAGAGACAAAACAGTGTCTGACACTTGCAGCCTATTTCCTCCATTTGGAGATGCCTGGCCTTCCTGCCTGTTACTCTTTCACTTTCTGACTTTCTCTCACTCTATCACTTGTTTAGTCGCTCAGTCGCGTCTGACAGTTTGCGAGCCCACAGACTCTGTAGCCCGCTAGACTCCTCTGTCCATGTGATTTCCCAGACAAGAATACTGGAGTGGGCTGCCATTCCTTCTGCAGGGTATCTCCTTTACCCAGGATCAAACCTGTGTCTCCTGCATGGCACGTGATCCTTTACCACTGAGCCACTAGGGAAGCCCTCTATCACCTCTGGGTCTTTGCAAATACAAACTAACATTCCCAGGGACTTCCCTGGAATCCCAGTGATTACAGCTCTGTGCTCCCAATGCAAGGGGCACAAGTTCAATCCGTTTGGTGATAGTCCACATATCATACAGCACAGCCTTAAAGGGGAAAAAAACAAACAAACAAACAAACACTATCTGTCCCAAAGGCTTCTTTGTCTTCTTCAGAAAGGTTTCTAGGATTGGTCTGAGAAGTCTGTGGTTAAGCATGGCATAGTCCCTCTGGTACATTACTTATCTGCTGCTGTCTTCCAACAGAAGGTGGTAACCTCCTGCTAGTAGGTCTGCAATTTCTTTTACGCTACATTTCTACTGACTCCACAGTATTTAGCATATTGCCTGGTTTGTAACTGTTGCTCAATTAATATTTGTTCAATGAATGAGAGTATAAAATATTAAAAGAGAAAAGAGATAAAATTTAACATAAAGCATTTGATTTTTTTATAATCATCACTTAAGCTCATAACATTGGATACAACAAAAAGGGACCAGAACCAGATGCTGAAATAATGGTATAATCATATCTTTAGCATAATGATTATGTAATTTATTTTAATCTGCCTAAATAGTAGTCAAAATGCATGAAATAGTGTTCTGATTTTGTTAATGACCAAATTGGGTGCTTTCCATGGCTGTGTTGGTTGATTCTGAAAAATTCAGATGTTAGAAAAAATAGCTTGATAGAATACTATAATCTTTGGGGAACAACTATAAATAAAGAATGATCCTATGTCTCTGAATAGATATTATCAAAACTTTAAGCAACTATGATCTATCATATTTTCCTGAAGAAAGTATTACTACATTTTTGGTTAGTGGAATGGATACAGAAACTCAAATAGCATGTAAAATTCGTTTCTACTTATTTTTTGAGGTACATACTACAGTGAAACTAAAATGTTTCTTTAAAATGTTTCTAAATGTTCCTCACATTAATTTATTAAAAATTTCCAGCAATTTTTTTTAGAAATAAATTCAGAATGAAAATCCTATGGATTAAGGTAAATTATAGTTGCATCACAGTGTTTGTCTACTTTTCTGACATCATATAATACCTTTAAAAAAATTTTTGCTCTAATATCTCATGATAAAGGCCACCTTTAAAGTAAAGTAATATTTTTTAGAAGCTTATTTGCCCAATAAGTTTCCTTAGGAAATAGAATTAAAATTCTTCCTGACTGACATAATATTTTCATAAAATAACTACAATTGTTTTCAATAACCAGTTATCACTGCAGAAGACACTGAGATATTCATTTTAAAAATGACTTTTATCAAAATGAAATTTGATTAGATTTTTAAAAGTATGTTACAGAAAAATTTTTATGATTTAAGGGGGTCTTTTTGAGTTGTATTTCATTAAGAAAAACTGACTACCAAGTAGTACAGTCCTGATTATTTTAAACAACATTAAGTATTCTGACACCAACTATTGGAAAAGGAATGATAGATATGTCAGGAGCCCTTTAAGAATTCATAAAGGCTGACAAAAAATCGATTTCAAGAAAAATTTTAGACTGTCAAATATATACCTAATCTCTCTATTCTAGTTACATACAGTATAAGGAAACAATGAAAGACATTTGTAATTTTTAAAGTAATTTTTGATATGTTGAATTTCTAATATACCAGTGATATTTGGTGAACAAATGCTATGTAATAAATCCATTATGACAAGATTGTCATTAGGAAATATATTCTATTTTAAACAAATATCCTTTTTTCTTATTTTATAAATGGTAACCCACTCCAGTATTCTTGCCTGGAAAATCCCATGGATGGAGAAGCCTGGTAGGCTACAGTCCACGGGGTCGCAAAGAGTCGGACACGACTGAGCGACTTCACTTTCACTTTCACTTAATAAAGATTTAATTTCAAAGACTATGACAATATTGTGCTTTATTTCTGCTACAACTCAAGGCCATTTTGAAAATACTTATACCGCTATGAATATTCTTCCAAAATGCCATTTATATCTACAAAACAGACATGTATACTACAGAAAAATCTTGACTATAAACTTATCTGTGGTTAAGAAAAAAAAAAAACTATTATCAATTATGGAGAGGTGAATTACAGTTATTTATTCCTTTTGACTTTACATGTATTATTTATTATTTCATCACTAAGAAAGCTAAAGACTATTTTTACCTTTAATATTAAATAATAGATAATTCACAAGTTTTCTCAAGTTGATATAAACCCATTTATTATTATGATAAATGGGTGTCCATAATATTATTTACTATCTAGCTTTTAGAAGACAAAACTCTTAAGAACTTTCATTTTTCTGTAGTATAAAAATGTTTATCCTTTATTTATCTGTAGACTATTTTGGAGGTTGGATGGATAAAATTGTCAATCAATTGAAATATTGAAGTCCAGGTTAAAAATTCCTTAACCAATTTCCATGTGGTTTCAATTTGTCAAGATATCAAACTATCATCAAATTTGAATGTTTGTAGGACTCTTGCATGACATGCTGCTGCTACTGCTGCTAAGTCGCTTCAGTCGTATCCGACTCTGTGCGACCCCGTAGACGGCAGCCTACCAGGCTCCTCTGTCTCTGGAATTCTCCAGGCAAGAATACTGGAGTAGGGTGCCATTGCCTTCTCCAATGCATGAAAGTGAAAAGCGAAAGTGAAGTCGCTTAGTTGTGCCAACTCTTAGCGACCCCATGGACTGCAGCCTACAAGGCTCCTCCATCCATGGGACTCTCCAGGCAAGAGCACTGGAGTGGGGTGCCATTGCCTTCTCTGATATTTTATGATATTTTATGTCAGGATATCAAACTATCATCAAATGAATGTTTGTAGGACTCTTGCATGACATAACAACTTAAATACATGGTACTTTTAGTTTATTGTTACATTAATAAGAATTTGGGCTTCCCTGGTGGCTCAGGCAGTAAAAAAATCTATCTGCAATGCAGAAACCTGGTTTTGACCTCTGGGTTGGGAAGATTCCTTGGAGAAGGGAATGGCAACCCGCTCCAGTAATCTTGCCTGGAGAATTCCATGGACAAGAGGAACCTGGTGGGCTACAGTCCATGGAGTTGAAAAGAGGTAGACAAGACTGAGTGATTAACACTTTCACTCCTTCATTAAGAAATTAGGACGAATGAGTAGATTTTAAAGATTTTTTTGACATTCGAGGTGTATTAAAATATGTCAATTGCCATTTTGTATATATCTATACATTTGCAAATGCATAACTGTTTAAATCCATTGCTCATATTTAGCATGTTTATCAGTGATACCTTAAGACAATTAAATAAATTCCCCTCTAACTAATTTCACTTATATAACTTCATTTTTATAATCTAAGAGTAACATATTTTCATATTTACATTATCTGTTTATGTTAAGCACATAATATAAAAATATACATAAATTACCTAAGAGAGGATTAAACTTATTATAGCAAAATCTGACTTTAGCATGTTTAGTAGAGCATGGCCCTTAATTAAATTTTTTCGCTGTCAAACTTTTTAAAAAAAGGTGTTGTCTAGACAAGAATTATGTTGTTAACATAATTTATTGGAAATACTCTTATTTGTTTAGCATTTTATAGTGGTCAATAGTACTAGGCATTCTTAAGATTTTTAATGTTTATGATTATTAGTAATATTAAAAATTTCCATTATTAGTCATGCTTACTCTATGATAGACATTGTATTAGGTGATTTAAATTCATTCTGTACTTTCACACTAATTGTAGAAATTGAGATTTATTTTGGAGACAAAAATAATGAGTTTTACGTAGGCTGTATTCTTGCTAACTAAATTTTTAAAAACATATATCCATTAATGGATACATGGATAAATAAGTATATATACATATGTGTGTATGCACACACACACACACAAGGGCTTCACTGGTGACTCAGTAGTTTGAAGAATCCGCCTGCAATGCAGGAGACACAGGTTAGATCCCTGGGTCAGGAAGATCCCCTGGAGAAGGAAATGGCAACCCACTCCAGTATTTTTGCCTGGGAAATCTCACTGACAGAGGAGCCTGGGGGGCTACTTTGCCATCGGGTTATGAGTTAAACATGGTTTAGCAACTAAATCACCACCATCACATATATGTATATGTATATATATATATATA
>SJYX01014860.1:288069-337244 GCA_006410675.1 Oreotragus oreotragus | reverse complement strand
GACTGGATGCCATGATCTTCGTTTTCTGAATGTTGAGCTTTAAGCCAACTTTTTTGCTCTCCTCCTTCACTTTCATCAAGAGGCTTTTTAGCTCCTCTTCACTTTCTGCCATAAGGGTGGTGTCATCTGCATATCTGAGGTTATTGATATTTCTCCCGGCAATCTTGATTCCAGTTTGTGTTTCTTCCAGCCCAGCATTTCTCATGATATATTAGTAAAACATTACAACTGCTGTATGATATTATATATAGGAAAGTTAAGAGAATAAATCCCAAAATTTCTCATTACAAGGAGATATTTTCTTTTCTTTTTATTGCATCTATGTGAGATGATGGAAGTTGACTAAATCTATTGTGGTAAAAATTTCACAAAATATATAAATAAAACCATAAAGCTGCACATTTAAAATTGAACAGCCATATATGTCAATTTTTCCTCAATAAAACTGGGGGAAAAGAATTAGGTTTTTTATTTTTTCTTATAATCAATATGAGTTATAGATAACTTTTTTTATGTTCAATTTGTGATTTTCTAGCAGCAAGTTTTAATTAATAGGCAAAATGTTTATGAAATTTTTCCATATTGTCTCTACTAAGAGGATTATGCCCATGCCATCAATGTGCTGTTTTTTGTTCAGTCACTAAGTCATATCCAACTCTTTGCAACCCCATAGACTGCAGTATGCCAGGGTTCCCAGTCCTTCACTATCTCCCAGAGTTTGTGCAAATTCATGCCTATTGAGTTGGTGATGCTATCAAACCATCTTATCCTCTAAAACTTGCTTCTAATCCTGCCCTCAATCTTTCCCAGCATTAATGTCTTTTCAAATGAGTCAACTGTTTGTGTCCGGTGCCCAGAGTACTGAAGATTCAGCTTTAGAATCAGTCCTTTCAATGAATATTCAGGGTTAATTTTCTTTAGGATTGACTGGTTTGATCTCCTTGAAGTCCAAGAGATTCTCAAGAGTCTTTTCCTGCCCCACAATTCAAAAGCATCAAATCTTCAGTGCTCAGCCTTCTTTATGGTCCAAATCTCACATCTGTACCTGATTACTGGAAAAATCATATCAAAATATCTTGATAAATACTATATAGTTTTTCATGGAAGAGTGTGGGTTTTCCAGGATATATACTTCTTCATTTGTGGGCTAATGTTGTATTTTAAAGGATTCGCTGAATATTTGCATAGCTTTATCACTTCATAACATTTGTTCCCATTTTGCCCTTGGGGTATTATTTTATTAGCAGTTTATGGCTTAGAAGCTAGGCTCTAATACTAGGACAAACAGGACTAGTCACAATGCCATTGGGAATAACGATGCATTATGTTCATCAGCTCTGTTTTGGTGACCATTTGGAGAATCAAGTTTCTCCACTTGAAATTAATAGCAAGTTATTAGACATTGGCTTTCTTAGCAGACTTTGATGTAAGCTGTTATCTCTTTCAAAATTTTTGTTCTTCAGTATAACATTAAATGAAGAACTTGTGTGGTGCTTTCATCTCAAAGGGCAGCCTGTGGCAAGATCAACGTAAGACTGAGGGAAACTTCTGGGCACGCAGAGACATCTGATTCATAATTAATATTAAACCTCTGACTAAAACACCTGTTGAATTAACTGCATTTTTTTGTTTTACATTTTACTCGAGTTATAAGATAAACTGACTGAAATTTATTTCACAGCAATGATAAAAATTAGCTGTATTACTGGAAAAGATCAGTTTTCATTCCAATCCCAAAGAAAGACAGTGCCAAACAATGTTCAAACTACTGCACAATTGTACTCATCTCACATGCTAGTAAAGTAATGCTCAAAATTCTCCAAGCCAGGCTTCAGCAATACGTGAACTGTGAACTTCCTGATGTTCAAGCTGGATTTAGAAAAGGCAGAGGAACCAGAGATCAAACTGCCAACATCTGCTGGATCATCGAAAAAACAGGAGAGTTCCAGAAAAATGTCTACTTCTGCTTTATGGGTATGCCAAAGCTTTTGACTGTGTGAATCACAACAAACTGTGGAAAACTCTTCAAGAGATAGGAATACCAGACCACCTCACCTGTCTCTTGAGAAATCTGAATGCAGGTCAGCAAGCAACAGTAAGAACTGGACCTGAAACAACTGACTGGTTCCAAATAGGGAAAGAAGTAAGTCAAGGCTGTATATTGTCACCCTGCTTATTTAATTTATATGCAGAGTACATCGTGAGAAACACTGGACTAGAAAAAGCACAAGCTGGAATCAAGATTGCCAGGAGAAATATCAATAACCTCAGATATGCAGATGACACCACCCTTATGGCAGAAAGCGAAGAAGAACTAAAGATCCTCTTGATGAAAGTGAAAGAAGAGAGTGAAAAAATTGGCTTAAAACTCAACATTCAGAAAACTAAGATCATGGCATCTGGTCCCATCAGTTCATGGCAAATAGATGGGGAAACAATGGAAACAGTGACAGACTTTATTTTTGGTGTCTCCAAAATCACTGCAGATGGTGACTGCAGCCATGAAATTAAAAGACATTTGCTCCTTGGAAGAAAAGTTATGACCAACCTAGAGAGCATATTAAAAAGCAGAGACATTACTTTGCCAACAAAAGCCCTCTAATCAAAGTTATGGTTTTTCAATTAGTCATGTATGGATGTGAGAATTGGACTATAAAGAAAACCGAGTGCTGAAGAACTGACACTTTTGAACTATGGTGTTGGAGAAGACTCTTGAGAGTTCCTTGGACTGCAAGGAGATCCAACCAGTCCATCCTAAAGGAAATCAGTCCTGAATATTCATTGGGAGGACTCATGCTGAAGCTGAAACTCTAATACTTTGGCACCCTGATGCAAAGAACTGACTAATTTGAAAAGATCCTGATGCTGGGAAAGATTGAAGATGAGAGGAGAAGGGGATGACAGAAGATGAGATGGTTGCATGACATCACGGACTCAATGCACATGAGTTTGAAAAAACTCAGGGAGTTAGTGATGGACAGGGAGGCCTGGTGTGCTGCAGTTCAGGGCGCCGCAAAGAGTCAGACACAGCTGAGTGACCTGAACTGAACACAACTGATAGCCAAAGTAGATACAATAAATGTTTAATTTTTAATATCAGCCATGAATGATACTAGTGGTAAAGAACCTGCCTGCCATTGAAGGAAACAGGTTCAATCCATGGATTGGGAAGATGCCCTGGAGGAGGGCATGGCAACCCACTCCAGTATTGTTTCCTAGAGAATTCCATGGACAGAGAGGAGCCTAATGGGCTAGAGTCCATGAGGTCACAAAGAGTTAGACACGACTTAGTGACTGAACCACAACAAAATCCTGGCTGTGGGGAACTGGAGAGATGGCATTTTAAAAAAGACTGATCTGGAGGGATGATGTGGGGTGGGAGGTGGGAGGGGGGTTCATGTTTGGGAGTTCGTGTAAAAAAATAAATAAATACAAAAAATAAATAAATAAATAAATAAAAATAAAAATAAAAAAGACTCAACCCAGTGTTGCTGGCTTTGAAGACAGACTGAGGTCCACAGGCCAAGAAATGGGTGTGGCTTCTGGAATCTGGAAAAGACAAGAAACTGATTTTTCCTTAGGGCCTCCAGAAGGGATGCAGCCTTGAAAACACTTTGAATTTAAGCCCAGTGTGGGCCAATAAAGCTTCCAAAGTGGCAATAGTGGTAAAGAACTCGCCTCCCAGTGCAGGAGACATAAGAGACACAGGTTCAACTCCTGTGTCGGGAAGATCCCCTGGAGTAAGAAAATGGCAACCTACTTCAGTATTCATGCCTGGAGAAACCCACAGACAGAGGAGCCCGGTGGGCTACCATCCATGGGGTTGCAAAGAGCCAGACAGGACTGACGCAACTTAGCACACACATGAAAACAGCAGCAATGCTGAATTTAGCTAGTATAATATAACCACTGAGAAACGGAACATTCTGGCTTAAAGACTCAAACTGCTAAAGAATCTAGAGAGGAGGGATTTAGATCTCTCCATTTAAGAAGCGGTTACAAACCTTACAGAAGAATTGACATCAGAAACTATTCTGCTCATGCCAGTGGATGTCTAATTCTTCTTATTTAATATCAAAGGACATGAGTCTGAGATAAAAGTGAAGACACACTGTTGCATTGATAAGGGGAAAATAAAAGTTCCCTCCCCACCTCCCGTCCCCAGAAGAGTGAGCAGGCCAACATTCCTAGCTTTTTTTTTTTTTTTTTAAGGGTCTGTAACTAAGTTTGCTTTTTCTGTCCCCTAACTCTATAGGAATTACACTTTGCACCTATTTTCCTTTGACTATGCAAAATATATTATTTATCTGGTGTTTACCCTTACAACATTCTTTCCCTTATAGTTCTTTTTACATATCAGAAAGAAGGCCTCAGAGCCATTGGACTGCCAGACTCGATTACTGGGTTACTGATGCCAGCCTATAACTGTCTTTGAAACAATCAGGAGGAAGAAATCAAGATCCTAACAACTTTTTTCTTCATAGACTCCTGACAGTGAGCTCTTATCTTATAGAAATCCCTAGACTCCTCATGGGGGATTGAGGGCAAGCACAGTTATTGAGGCATGAGCCTACTATATTCCCCTCTCTTCAGACTGAGAATTAAAGCCACGTTTCTATTCCCTCCGTATTCTGTCTCCATAATTTTTATTCGACTTCAGTGAGCAGAGAAAGCCACTCTTTTGGCCAGCAACAACACCTATATATTCAAGAACAAATGCACCACGTGTGTGTAAATAGAGGAGTGTAAATGTGGAGAGGGAATTCATGAATAAACTGAAAAGTAATAAAATTATTTTAAAAACAAGAGAGGTTTAAAATAAAATGAAAAAACAATGGTAATTTCTGGGGATAAATAAATTATCTGCATCTGCCAAGAAACAAAAAACTCAAATCACAAAAGAAATCATTTTGATTTGCTCTTCAAAAATTCTGTTACTCTTTTCAGTGTTAAAAATTTAATTTCTAAATTTGAAATAAAGACAATTTAATCTGATAACTTAGATTTCTTATTCCCTCAACAATATAGTAGGATACATGAATAACCATTGTTATCTTGCTAGTGCATGGAATTTCAGCTTAAACACAGAATTGTAAGTACTGGACACTATAAGCAGTAGGGATTAAAAAATAGTAGTAAACATAGTAAAATATAGAGTGGCAAGTTGGCCATGTGACCAGGTAGGAAAAAAACAGCTTTGGTTTCAGAAATAATTTTTGTCAGAAGCCCACTTCATATCATATCTAGCATTTGATTTTGTCCAGTTTAATTCACCCTCTCTCTTCATCTAACTAGGAGAGATAATACCTTCTAAATGAATTTGTTATGAGAATTAAATTAAATGTGTTAATATATGTGAACACATTAGTCCAAAGATAGAAACTGGATAAATTTAAGTTTCTTAATTTTTTTCTTTCTTTCTTTTCTCTTATTCTCACCTGTCATTCTCCAGAGATTTTTTTTTTCTTTTTAGCTCAGTTCAAGAGTTCAAAATATCTGCAAGGTGGATCTTGAAGATTCTATGAATAGAGACTTTCAAGAACAGATAAAGGACCATATGATTCTATCAGGAACAAACAAATTTATATGAGTAAATATTTTTAGTCTTTATACATTCTTAACATTTTGGTACTAACTCTGTAATACACAATTTTATCAATAATCTGTTTGAAGAGACAAAAATATACTGTAATATCCTTGTTCAAAGATTTCTTAGAACTTTAAACAACATGAGTTTGAAATACACAGCTCTACTTATAGGAATAATTTTTCCTAATAATAAATACTATAGTACTATAAGATCCTCCATTATTTGAATCCAAGGCTGTAGACCATGTATACAGAGAACATCTATAAATTATACTGGATTTTCAATTTCACAGGAAGCTGAGTCCCAGTAAGCCCAGCGTTGTTCAGTTGTCAACTGTACATTCAGGTAACCAATCCCCAAACATCAAGTCAGTTCTTGGCTCAATATTTATTTCCTTGATCCTTGATCTTTCTAAGTAAGTTCATATATGTAACCCCAGTCAGTCATGTTCTGTCCCCTCCTTACTGCTTCTAGAGTCTATAAAACTTGCTCTNACAGGGAGGCCTGGCGTGCTGCAGTCCATGGGATCTCAAAGAGTTGGACACGACTGAGTGACTGAACTGAACTAAACTGATATACAGCTAAAATGAGAACATAAAGAAAAGGAATCTCTTACCACACTTAGAAATAAAAAACCTGGAGTAGATGATTCTGTAGGATATAAATAGAAAGAAAGAAAGGAAATTCTAAAATACTGAAAGTCCTATATTATTTCAGTGGGCATATATATGTTGTCATATGTTCAATACATTGCAATGATTATATCAGTAGTTCATCAAGATGCTTGTATACAGAAATGTCCTTAAGTATAAGAACCAGGTAGTCCAGAAATAAGATAATGTATAGAGGGAGTTTGTGCAAAGTTGAAGGAACAGAGAGTTAGGTCATAAGTAATCAAAAAGATCAACAACCCTGAGGATAGAAACAGAACTTGAATGCAGGTTAATAAGAGCTAAAGATAATTTAAGATATGTTATCTTATAAATGTTACTAGTTGATTAGTGAATATTGGCTCACTGGAAATAATGTGGAAAATTTCGGTAATTTCTGTCTAAAACAAAGTGGTCTCTGGAAGAAAAAACAACACTCGCAATGTGAGCTACGAGGAATGACATGAGAAATGTATATAATCATTTTTTCTAAAAAGAAATTTAACTCAATGTATTTTTGATATGCTTTGAGAAATCTGTGAATGAAATCTTATGGAAACCCAAATCATATTTTAATATATTTATCTCTATTTTTAATGTCAAAATATTACTTTATTATGCAGAGAAATCACTTTTAAACTAAATGTCTGCTATATATTGGAAGAATTGTATGCGTGTGGGTGTTCTTTGGAAGGACTGATGCTAAAGCTGAAACTCCAGTACTCTGGCCACCTCATGTGATGAGCTGACTCATTGGAAAGACCCTGATGCTGGGAGGGATTGGGGGCAGGAGGAGAAGGGGATGACAGAGGATGATATGGCTGGATGGCATCACCGACTCGATGGACGTGAGTTTGAGTGAACTCTGGGAGATGGTGTTAGACAGGGAGGCCTGGTGTGCTGCGATTCATGGGGTTGCAACGAGTCAGACATGACTGACTGACTGAACTGAACTGAACTGAATATAATGCCTGGAGGCCTACATACAAATTTTAAAATCCTGTTACCTCTGAGGAGCTAAGGATGGGAACGAAATTGAGTAGCAACAATGAAGCTTCAGTTGCAGTGACCTTTTTTTTTTTCTATTCGTGAACTAAGGTATTTTAATAAAGTACTATTTGTGTGTGATGAAATGCACATGTTTTAACTGTACAGGTGGATCATTTACCAGGGTCAAAGTGTGTTACTTCTCTATTACCCCATGAAGTTTCCTTCCTGCCCTGTCCCACTTGATCACCTCTCTCAGAAACTGTCACTTATCTGAAATGATTAATAAATCATTTTTTTCTGTTTTCATTTGTATGTAATCATATAGCATATACTGTATGACATCTAGCTTCTGTCTCATGGCATAATGTTTTTGAGATCTATCCATGTTGTTGCAATTATTGCTGAGTCATCTATTATAAAAATGCTGTTGAACAACACCCTGGCTGTTTCTAGTTTGGGACTATCATGAATAAAGATATTATAATATTGCTTCTACAAGAATCTTTGAAGACAATTTTTTTTTTGTCTCGGGTAAGACAGAGAAATGGTATAACCTTATCATATGGTAGATGAACATTGAATATTTTCATAGCATGTCAGACAGTTACTTGCAATTTTAAACTCAGAAAAGAGCATATGTTAGCATTTGGAGTACAGCCACTAATCTTGTATGACTTTTCCAGTAACTAGATAAACGGTATACTCAAGGTGGAATGTTCTCTAATTTTACCAGAAGCGGAAGAGAGATTCAAGGAAGTCGTGTGATGGGCATAAAGACACAGTTGGACTCAAGTCAGGAAACATTGACTTTTATTCCAGTGATTTTTATATTCAAGAATACTCTGTTCTGTTACCCCACTTCTTTACTGAGCAATCTTTTTCAATTTTGATTTTGAGCCAAATACATCTCAATATATGTGTATGAAAGCATATTTTTTCCACAAGAACATTTTGTGATCTAACTTGAGCAAAATATTTGTGTGAAAAAATTTAATAGACAACATAGGGGTTACTAAAATGTAGCTTAGAACACAAATATATTAGATATTTTAATGTAATTAATAAAATTAGATTTCATCAGTGTAGTTAATAAGAATTTATTTTTTCAATTTTGTCATATACTTATAGGAGGACCACCTTGTCAACCACCAGAACAAGAATAAAGATACTAAATAGAAACTTGACTTAATTTGAATCCTAATAAAGTAGATATAATAAAGTAGTAATTCATTCATTCCTTGTCTAACTTGTATGGATCCTACTATGTGCTAAAGAATTGTGATACTAGTGATATACAGAAAATTAAGATTATATTCCTTGATTTCAGGAACATATTTTCTAATAAACTCATACTAGATAAGTTAAACAAAATGCTGTAGTGGGAGTATACTCAAAATGTTATGAAAATATGAAAAATGTTCATACCAATCAAATCAGATAAGCAGGATCAGAGTAAAGGTAGTGCTATGTCCTACAAAATGAGGGGAGTCACAGAGGAAGGAGGTGAGGAAAAGAAAGGTGTCAGAAGCCTGAACAGACAGGAAAATGAGAGAGGGTAGCCAAATGAGGAGCAACAATTTTGAGTTCAAGAGAAAGAGAGGCAAGAATTGAGGGTAAAGAGTTCTGGGAGGCTAAACATTTTATGTCTCCTCTTGGGAGCTGAGAGTGGCATGGAAGACTCTTCATCAGCATGTGAGGAGGAAGCACTGAATTTTGCATTAATTATTGAAAAATTATTACAGAGAAAGATTGATAGTGGTGCAAAATAGCAGACAGCATTGCCATTTATGGGGGTGTGTGAAAGAAAGTACAATTATAAGGGCTGATTTGCTGAAATCACTGATGATGTTGATTAAGGAACAGATTGAAGAAATGTTTAAAAGAATAAATGACAGACTATTAAACAACCAATAAAAAATGCAGGATGTTTTGTGAGTCTGCTATGAGAAATGGAATTGGAGTAAACTATTAAACTGTCCCAAAATTCTATTAAAAAGAAAATAAGAGCTTAATCTGGCACTATTTGCTATAATCCCCTTGCTCAATTATATGCAAGTGAATTCAAAGCCAGGAAGTTAAACATGAACTATATTTGAATTATACACGTAAAAATTGAAATATGTTGTAAGGAATATTTAATAATTAAAGAATTTATAAAATTCATATTTAACAATTGAAAAATGTAAAAGAAATAATAGATTTCTCTTGAACTTTTTCTCTCAAGAATGATACAGTATTGCAGAACCGTATTGCACCTGAAAAGTAAATAGTACATTTCTGCTAAAAATTTAATAATCAAAGACTTGAAGAAGTAATATAGTGACTTCCATGTTGTTTTTTCCTGCTGTTTAGTCACTAAGTCATGTCCGACTCTTTTGAGACCCACTGAGCCACTAGGGAAGCCCAATATATTGTTTTACTTGCTTTTTATCTGTCAGTTTCTCTTATTTATTCACATCCAGAACACAGGATGTTATTCAGAATGCGAAGTATTTAGAGTAGCTAGTGGAGGTGAAGGAATTCCAGTTGAGCTATTTCAAATCCTGAAAGATGATACTGTGATAGTGCTGCACTCAATATGCCAGCAAATTTGGAAAAAAATGGCAATCCACTCCAGTATTCTTGCTTGGAGAATCTCATGGACGGAGAAGCCTACTAGGTTACAGTCCACGGAGTCGCAAAGAGTCGGACACGACTGAGCGACTTCACCTTCACCTTCACCTTCAGCAGTGGCCACAGGACTGGAAAAGGTCAGTTTTCATTCCAATCACTAAGAAAGGCAATGCCAAGGAATGCTCAAACTACCAAACAATCTCATTCATCTCACATGCTAGTAAAGTAATGCTCAAAATTCTTCAGGCCAGGCTTTAGCAATATGGGAACCGTGAACTTCTAGATGTTCAAGCTAGTTTTAGAAAAGGCAGAGGAACCAGAGATCAAATTGCCAACATCTGCTGGATCATCGAAAAAGCAACAGAGTTCCAGAAAAACATCTATCTTTGCTTTATTGACTATACCAAAGCTTTGACTGTGTGGATCACAATAAATTGTGGAAAATTCTGAAAGAGATGGGAATACCAGACCACATGACTGCCTCTTGAGAAACCTATATACAGGTCAGGAAACAACAGTTAGAACTGGACATGGAACAATAGACTGGTTCCAAATCGGGAAAGGAGTACATCAAGGCTGTATATTGTCACCCTGCTTATTTAACTTCTATGCAGAGTACATCATGAGAAACGCTGGGCTGGAAGAAGCACAAGCTGGAATCAAGATTGCTGGGAGAAATATCAATAACCTCAGATATGCAGATGACANATGTTCAAGCTGGATTTAGAAAAGGCAGAGGAACCAGAGATCAAACTGCCAACATCTGCTGGATCATCGAAAAAACAGGAGAGTTCCAGAAAAATGTCTACTTCTGCTTTATGGGTATGCCAAAGCTTTTGACTGTGTGAATCACAACAAACTGTGGAAAACTCTTCAAGAGATGGGAATACCAGACCACCTCACCTGTCTCTTGAGAAATCTGAATGCAGGTCAGCAAGCAACAGTAAGAACTGGACCTGAAACAACTGACTGGTTCCAAATAGGGAAAGAAGTAAGTCAAGGCTGTATATTGTCACCCTGCTTATTTAATTTATATGCAGAGTACATCGTGAGAAACACTGGACTAGAAAAAGCACAAGCTGGAATCAAGATTGCCAGGAGAAATATCAATAACCTCAGATATGCAGATGACACCACCCTTATGGCAGAAAGCGAAGAAGAACTAAAGATCCTCTTGATGAAAGTGAAAGAAGAGAGTGAAAAAATTGGCTTAAAACTCAACATTCAGAAAACTAAGATCATGGCATCTGGTCCCATCAGTTCATGGCAAATAGATGGGGAAACAATGGAAACAGTGACAGACTTTATTTTTGGTGTCTCCAAAATCACTGCAGATGGTGACTGCAGCCATGAAATTAAAAGACATTTGCTCCTTGGAAGAAAAGTTATGACCAACCTAGAGAGCATATTAAAAAGCAGAGACATTACTTTGCCAACAAAAGCCCTCTAATCAAAGTTATGGTTTTTCAATTAGTCATGTATGGATGTGAGAATTGGACTATAAAGAAAACCGAGTGCTGAAGAACTGACACTTTTGAACTATGGTGTTGGAGAAGACTCTTGAGAGTTCCTTGGACTGCAAGGAGATCCAACCAGTCCATCCTAAAGGAAATCAGTCCTGAATATTCATTGGGAGGACTCATGCTGAAGCTGAAACTCTAATACTTTGGCACCCTGATGCAAAGAACTGACTAATTTGAAAAGATCCTGATGCTGGGAAAGATTGAAGATGAGAGGAGAAGGGGATGACAGAAGATGAGATGGTTGCATGACATCACGGACTCAATGCACATGAGTTTGAAAAAACTCAGGGAGTTAGTGATGGACAGGGAGGCCTGGTGTGCTGCAGTTCAGGGCGCCGCAAAGAGTCAGACACAGCTGAGTGACCTGAACTGAACACAACTGATAGCCAAAGTAGATACAATAAATGTTTAATTTTTAATATCAGCCATGAATGATACTAGTGGTAAAGAACTTGCCTGCCATTGAAGGAAACAGGTTCAATCCATGGATTGGGAAGATGCCCTGGAGGAGGGCATGGCAACCCACTCCAGTATTGTTTCCTAGAGAATTCCATGGACAGAGAGGAGCCTAATGGGCTAGAGTCCATGAGGTCACAAAGAGTTAGACACGACTTAGTGGCTGAACCACAACAAAATCCTGGCTGTGGGGAACTGGAGAGATGGCATTTTAAAAAAGACTGATCTGGAGGGATGATGTGGGGTGGGAGGTGGGAGGGGGGTTCATGTTTGGGAGTTCGTGTAAAAAAATAAATAAATACAAAAAATAAATAAATAAATAAATAAAAATAAAAATAAAAAAGACTCAACCCAGTGTTGCTGGCTTTGAAGACAGACTGAGGTCCACAGGCCAAGAAATGGGTGTGGCTTCTGGAATCTGGAAAAGACAAGAAACTGATTTTTCCTTAGGGCCTCCAGAAGGGATGCAGCCTTGAAAATACTTTGAATTTAAGCCCAGTGTGGGCCAATAAAGCTTCCAAAGTGGCAATAGTGGTAAAGAACTCGCCTCCCAGTGCAGGAGACATAAGAGACACAGGTTCAACTCCTGTGTCGGGAAGATCCCCTGGAGTAAGAAAATGGCAACCTACTTCAGTATTCATGCCTGGAGAAACCCACAGACAGAGGAGCCCGGTGGGCTACCATCCATGGGGTTGCAAAGAGCCAGACAGGACTGACGCAACTTAGCACACACATGAAAACAGCAGCAATGCTGAATTTAGCTAGTATAATATAACCACTGAGAAACGGAACATTCTGGCTTAAAGACTCAAACTGCTAAAGAATCTAAAGAGGAGGGATTTAGATCTCTCCATTTAAGAGGCGGTTACAAACCTTACAGAAGAATTGACATCAGAAACTATTCTGCTCATGCCAGTGGATGTCTAATTCTTCTTATTTAATATCAAAGGACATGAGTCTGAGATAAAAGTGAAGACACACTGTTGCATTGATAAGGGGAAAATAAAAGTTCCCTCCCCACCTCCCGTCCCCAGAAGAGTGAGCAGGCCAACATTCCTAGCTTTTTTTTTTTTTTTTTAAGGGTCTGTAACTAAGTTTGCTTTTTCTGTCCCCTAACTCTATAGGAATTACACTTTGCACCTATTTTCCTTTGACTATGCAAAATATATTATTTATCTGGTGTTTACCCTTACAACATTCTTTCCCTTATAGTTCTTTTTACATATCAGAAAGAAGGCCTCAGAGCCATTGGACTGCCAGACTCGATTACTGGGTTACTGATGCCAGCCTATAACTGTCTTTGAAACAATCAGGAGGAAGAAATCAAGATCCTAACAACTTTTTTCTTCATAGACTCCTGACAGTGAGCTCTTATCTTATAGAAATCCCTAGACTCCTCATGGGGGATTGAGGGCAAGCACAGTTATTGAGGCATGAGCCTACTATATTCCCCTCTCTGCAGACTGAGAATTAAAGCCACGTTTCTATTCCCTCCGTATTCTGTCTCCATAATTTTTATTCGACTTCAGTGAGCAGAGAAAGCCACTCTTTTGGCCAGCAACAACACCTATATATTCAAGAACAAATGCACCACGTGTGTGTAAATAGAGGAGTGTAAATGTGGAGAGGGAATTCATGAATAAACTGAAAAGTAATAAAATTATTTTAAAAACAAGAGAGGTTTAAAATAAAATGAAAAAACAATGGTAATTTCTGGGGATAAATAAATTATCTGCATCTGCCAAGAAACAAAAAACTCAAATCACAAAAGAAATCATTTTGATTTGCTCTTCAAAAATTCTGTTACTCTTTTCAGTGTTAAAAATTTAATTTCTAAATTTGAAATAAAGACAATTTAATCTGATAACTTAGATTTCTTATTCCCTCAACAATATAGTAGGATACATGAATAACCATTGTTATCTTCCTAGTGCATGGAATTTCAGCTTAAACACAGAATTGTAAGTACTGGACACTATAAGCAGTAGGGATTAAAAAATAGTAGTAAACATAGTAAAATATAGAGTGGCAAGTTGGCCATGTGACCAGGTAGGAAAAAAACAGCTTTGGTTTCAGAAATAATTTTTGTCAGAAGCCCACTTCATATCATATCTAGCATTTGATTTTGTCCAGTTTAATTCACCCTCTCTCTTCATCTAACTAGGAGAGATAATACCTTCTAAATGAATTTGTTATGAGAATTAAATTAAATGTGTTAATATATGTGTAGAGTGGCAAGTTGGCCATGTGACCAGGTAGGAAAAAAACAGCTTTGGTTTCAGAAATAATTTTTGTCAGAAGCCCACTTCATATCATATCTAGCATTTGATTTTGTCCAGTTTAATTCACCCTCTCTCTTCATCTAACTAGGAGAGATAATACCTTCTAAATGAATTTGTTATGAGAATTAAATTAAATGTGTTAATATATGTGAACACATTAGTCCAAAGATAGAAACTGGATAAATTTAAGTTTCTTAATTTTTTTCTTTCTTTCTTTTCTCTTATTCTCACCTGTCATTCTCCAGAGATTTTTTTTTTCTTTTTAGCTCAGTTCAAGAGTTCAAAATATCTGCAAGGTGGATCTTGAAGATTCTATGAATAGAGACTTTCAAGAACAGATAAAGGACCATATGATTCTATCAGGAACAAACAAATTTATATGAGTAAATATTTTTAGTCTTTATACATTCTTAACATTTTGGTACTAACTCTGTAATACACAATTTTATCAATAATCCGTTTGAAGAGACAAAAATATACTGTAATATCCTTGTTCAAAGATTTCTTAGAACTTTAAACAACATGAGTTTGAAATACACAGCTCTACTTATAGGAATAATTTTTCCTAATAATAAATACTATAGTACTATAAGATCCTCCATTATTTGAATCCAAGGCTGTAGACCATGTATACAGAGAACATCTATCAATTATACTGGATTTTCAATTTCACAGGAAGCTGAGTCCCAGTAAGCCCAGCGTTGTTCAGTTGTCAACTGTACATTCAGGTAACCAATCCCCAAACATCAAGTCAGTTCTTGGCTCAATATTTATTTCCTTGATCCTTGATCTTTCTAAGTAAGTTCATATATGTAACCCCAGTCAGTCATGTTCTGTCCCCTCCTTACTGCTTCTAGAGTCTATAAAACTTGCTCTTGTCCAAACATCCCTTGGAAAGAAGGCTCCACAGCTTATAAGGCACTGTACTCCCCCAGTCTATAGATTATTTTCCCTTGAATCTATATATAGTCTATATATTATTTCCCTTGAACACCAAACTCATTACTAAATTGTTTTATTTTTGTCATTTGACAAAAATGAATCTAAACAGGTTTTAAGCAAAATTTCTGTAAAAGTTTCCACATAAGAAAGGGCAACTGCAAAGATGAGGTTCAACTTCATATTTAGAAGTTAACTTTTCTCATTTTA
Organism: Oreotragus oreotragus; assembly: GCA_006410675.1. Lineage (NCBI taxonomy): Eukaryota > Metazoa > Chordata > Mammalia > Artiodactyla > Bovidae > Oreotragus > Oreotragus oreotragus. The sequence continues at coordinate 321,991 of SJYX01014860.1, read as the reverse complement.
AAGTTGCTTAGTCATTGCATATAAATAGGTCTTCCCAGTTGGCTCAGTGGTAATGAATCCCCTGACCAATGCAGGAGACAAAGGCTCAGTCTCTGGGTTCGGAGGAGCCCCTGGAGGAGGAAATGGCAACCCACTCCAGTATTCCTCCCCAGAAAAATCCCATGGACCAAGTAACCTGGTGGGCTACTGTCTATGGTGTCACAAAGAGTCAGACACAACTGAGTTACTGAGCATGCAGGCACATATAAATAATGATCTCCATTGTATTAATGGTAGAAAAAGAATGTAATAAGGGAAAGGGATAAATTATCCAGTATGCTTTTATAATTTAGGTAGAGATTTAAAAAATCTACTTACTTTATACATAGCAGAAGCCTGGATAACTAATAGAATATCTCTATTCCAAATTTGATGGAAGAGATAAGATTTGGACTTCTACATCCTTGAATTTTAATTATTTTTATAATTATTAGGTTTGTTTAACTTCCACAATGATTACTTTGTAAGAAAACTTCTTATATTATAAGGTCTGAGTAATTTATTTTCTAATAACACAAATTTATGAGTATATAGAGCACTGTAAATAATTCCTGGAGGTAATAAAAATGAAATTTGAGATTGCAGTCTAGTGTTATAAATAGAATTTGTTTGAAGAATCTACAAATAACACATTTTCTAGTTTTTGCCATTTCCCCCTCATTCTTTCTTACAGGGTTCATTAATACTATTCAAAAGTCTTTATGAATATATTTATGAAACAGTCATTTCCCAGAGTTTATCTTTCCTTAAAGTAGAAAAGAAAACAAAAATCCAAAAATAAACAATGAAATAAACACAAGTAAATGCATATTCAGAGCTTTAGAGATTTAGGTTAGGGGGAAAAGAAGTCTTGCTTCTATTATAAGGTTAATATTTAAACCAACTTTTTCCTTTATGATGTTGATCTTTACTTTCCTCAGCTCACTTATAAAGGAAACCTAAACATGCAGACCGAGGCCTCCCTAACCCCAGAGCCAACCTTGAGAAATACAACCAGGACAGTGGGTCCCTTCAGACCCCAGATTCCCTAATCCTGCTAGTCTGATCCAGTTGTGAGAATAAATTCTCACAACAAATTCAGTATCTATTTTTTAAATTTTGTTCATCGTCTTACCAACCTGTGGCCCTGATACCAAGTTAAACACCCTGTGGGGCTGCTGGGCACAAAAACCTTTCTGTTTCTTGCCATTTTTTGGTTATAGGAAATAAGCTTCCTTCAGCCTCTGTGGCCTTCCCTGAGTTCCAATGAGCAGGTTGAAACAGTTGCTAACTACTGAAGGGAGAAACACTGGGCTGGAAGAAGCACAAGCTGGAATCAAGATAGCCGGGGGAAATATCAATCACCTCAGATATGCAGATGACCCCACCCTTATGGCAGAAAGTGAAGAGGAACTAAAAAGCCTCTTGATGAAAGTGAAAGTGGAGAGTGAAAATGTTGGCTTAAAGCTCAACATTCACAAAATGAAGATCATGGCATCCGGTCCTATCACTTCATGGCAAATAAATGGGGAAACAGTGGAAACAGTGTCAGACTTTATTTTTGGGGGGCTCCAAAATCAGCAGATGGTGGCTGCAGCCATGAAATTAAAATACACTTACTCCTTGGAAGAAAAGTTATGACCAACCTAGACAGCATGTTGAAGAGCAGAGACATTACTTTGCCAACAAAGGTCTGTCTAGTCAAGGCTATAGTTTTTCCAGTGGTCATGTATGGATGTGAGAGTTGGACTGTGAAGAAAGCTGAGTGCCGAAGAATTGATGCTTTTGAACTGTGGTGTTGGAGAAGCCTCTTGAGAGTCCCTTGGACTGCATGGAGAGCCAACCAGTCCATTCTGAAGAAGATCAGCCCTGGGATTTCTTTGGAAGGAATGATGCTAAAGTACCTCAGATATGCAGATGACCCCACCCTTATGGCAGAAAGTGAAGAGGAACTAAAAAGCCTCTTGATGAAAGTGAAAGTGGAGAGTGAAAATGTTGGCTTAAAGCTCAACATTCACAAAATGAAGATCATGGCATCCGGTCCTATCACTTCATGGCAAATAAATGGGGAAACAGTGGAAACAGTGTCAGACTTTATTTTTGGGGGGCTCCAAAATCAGCAGATGGTGGCTGCAGCCATGAAATTAAAATACACTTACTCCTTGGAAGAAAAGTTATGACCAACCTAGACAGCATGTTGAAGAGCAGAGACATTACTTTGCCAACAAAGGTCTGTCTAGTCAAGGCTATAGTTTTTCCAGTGGTCATGTATGGATGTGAGAGTTGGACTGTGAAGAAAGCTGAGTGCCGAAGAATTGATGCTTTTGAACTGTGGTGTTGGAGAAGCCTCTTGAGAGTCCCTTGGACTGCATGGAGAGCCAACCAGTCCATTCTGAAGAAGATCAGCCCTGGGATTTCTTTGGAAGGAATGATGCTAAAGCTGAAACTCCAGTGCTTTGGCTACCTCATGTAAAGAGTTGACTCATTGAAAAAGACTCTGATGCTGGGAGGGATTGGGGGCAGAAGGAGAGGGGGACGACCAAGGATGAGATGGCTGGATGGCATCACTGACTCTATGGATGTGAGTCTGAGTGAACTCCAGGAGTTGGTAATGGACAGGGAGCCCTGGCGTGCTGGGATTCATGAAGTTGCAAAGAGTTGGACATGACTGAATGACTGAACTGAACTGAACTGAATGGAGGGGATGTGGAAACAAAAGAGGAACAATCAAAAGAAACAATATGGCAGTCTTGGGGCAGGGTCTGGTTCCCCCTCAAGGGATACACATAGTAATATCCTTGAGCTGTTTTGCAGATGCTGAAATCCCCCTAGGTGGGAGAAGTTAAAGGATGTTGCCCACCAGGATGTAGACCCCAGACCTGTCAGAACCAGGAAGTTGATGATGCCAACCCCCACTTGCCTCACCACCAACCAACTAGAAGAATGTCCACAAACTGATAATACTCTCTTTGAACCATTACTATAAAACTTCTTACTACCCCTCCAGGTTAGGATACACAGTTTTGAGGGCTAGACCCTACTGTGTCCCCCTTTGCCTGACAAAGCAATAAAGCTATTCTTTTCCACTTGACCCAAAACTCTGTCTCTGAGAATCAATTTGTTATCCGGATACAGAGGCTAGATTTGGCTTCGGAACTTTCACTGAATTTCTGACACCTTTCTCATATTTACCAACTTTGCTCCTTGGGGTTACTTCACATTCTTTGTAAGCTATCTGACTTCTTGTTAGGATTACCAGATTCAGCACAAACAAAACTAAACAAAACAGAACACCAAATTAATTGTGAATTTTAGTTAAACAAGTAACCACTGTATTTTAGTATAAGTATGCCCCATGCGGATTTATGAGAAATCTTATATTAAAAAAATATTTCTTGTTTAGCTGACCTAAACAATATGTACTAACTTAACTGAGTATCCTGTTTCTCATCCATTAATCCTACTTGCACTATGTGTCTAGAAATATATTAGATATTTTACGTATAGTTTCTCAGATTTCCATGACAGCTAGGAGATAGTTATCAGCACTTCCATATCAAAGATAAGGAAACTAAGGGGAGAAAAGATTCAGTTATTTGCTCTTTCCTTTTCCCACTAATCCATAAAAATTCTAATACAAAAGAAGCAAAGTATGGAAAAGATAGACCTAGGTTCTTCCATCAGACCACAGGGCTCAAACTAGAGCCCTGGTTTTTACTAACACTTACAGAATTTTGAGCAGCTTAAGTCCTTTAAATACTCTCAGTATCCTTGTCACCACCTGTTGATGGTGATCATACTTTCTTAGAAAGCTGTCTGTCCTAATGAAAGTGAAGTCCCATGCAGAGAACAGACAGGAGTCAGTGAAACAATATGTCATTTCGGGGGTTCTGGATAGCTCCAGCACCATAGTCTTTTATGTCCCAATGCAGAGAGGAATTCAGTAAGAGTCAAATGATAGATTAGAAGTCATTTATTAGACTAGGATGTTTGTGAGGCTTATAAGTAAGTGGCCAAGAAATGCCATACCACAGAAATTAGAGGGTTCAGTTCAGTTCAGTCGCTCAGTCGTGTCCGACTCTTTGCGACCCCATGAATCGCAACATGCCAGGCCTCCGTGTTCATCACCATCTCTCAGAGTTCACTCAGACTCATGTCCATCGAGTCGTGATGCCATCCAGCCATCTCATCCTCGGTCATCCCCTTCTCCTCCTGCCCCCAATCCCTCCCAGCATCAGAGTCCTTTCCAATGAGTCAACTCTTCGCATGAGGTGGCCAAAGTACTGGAGTTTCAGCTTTAGCATCATTCCTTCCAAAGAAATCCCAGGGTTGATCTCCTTCAGAATGGACTGGTTGGATCTCCTTGCAGTCCAAGGGACTCTCAAGAGTCTTCTCCAACACCACAGTTCAAAAGCATCAGTTATTCAGTGCTCAGCTTTCTTCACAGTCCAACTTTCACATCCATACATGACCACAGGAAAAACCATAGCCTTGACTAGGCGGACCTTAGTAGGCAAAGTAATGTCTCTGCTTTTCAATATGCTATCTAGGTTGGTCATAACTTTTCTTCCAAGGAGTAAGTGTCTTCTAATTTCATGGCTGCAGTCACCATCTGCAGTGATTTTGAAGCCCAAAAAGATAAAGTCTGACACTGTTTCCACTGTTTCCCCATCTATTTCCCATGAAGTGATGGGACTGGATGCCATGATCTTCGTTTTCTGAACGTTGAGCTTTAAGCCAACTTTTTCGCTCTCCTCCTTCAATTTCATCAAGAGGCTTTTTAGCTCCTCTTCACTTTCTGCCATAAGGATGGTATCATCTGCATATCTGAGGTTATTGATATTTCTCCCGGCAATCTTGATTCCAGCTTGTGTTTCTTCCAGTCCAGCATTTCTCATGATGTACTCTGCACATTAGTTAAATAAGCAGGGTGACAATATACAGCCTTGACGTACTCCTTTTCCTATTTGGAACCAGTCTGTTGTTCCATGTCCAGTTCTAACTGTTGCTTCCTGATCTGCGTACAGATTTCTCAAGAGGCAGGTTAGGTGGTCTGGTATTCCCATCTCTTTCAGAATTTTCCACAGTTTCTTGTGATCCACACAGTCAAAGGCTTTGGCATGGTCAATAAAGCAGATATAGATGTTTTTCTGGAACTCTCTTGCTTTTTCTATGATCCAGCGGATGTTGGCAATTTGATCTCTGGTTCCTCTGCTTTTAAAACCAGCTTGAATTGGAGGGTAAAAGTTTTTAAAAATCAACGCAAAAGAAAGGTGGGGGGAGAAGAACTTATTTGTCTTTCTTAAGTAGATATCATGTTTCCATCATCAGTTACTCCTCCAGGATGAGCAGGAGAGTTTTCCTGTTTCTACATGGTCAAGCTAAGTTTATAAATTATGGTTTTGTGTGTGTGTGTGTGTGTATTATTAGCTTACTGAATTCACTGAGGCCATTTTAGGAATCAGCAAATGAAAATGTTCTGGAATGGGTGAATTTAACTCAGGTAACCATTATATCTACTGTTGTGGGCAAGAATCCCTTAGAAGAAATGGAGTAGCCAACATAGTAAATAAAAGAGTCCAAAATGCAGTACTTGGATGCAATCTCAAAAGCAAAAGAATGATCTCCGTTCATTTCCAAGGCAAACCATTCAATGACACAGTGATCCAAGTCTATGCCCCGACGAGTAATGCTGAAGAAATGGAATTTGAATAGTTTTATGAAGATCTACAAGACCTTCTAGAACTAACACCCAAAAAAGATATCCTTTTCATTATAGGGAACTGAAATGCAAAAAGTAGGAAGCCAAGAGATAACTGGAGTAACAGGCAAATTTGCCCTTGGAGTACAGAACGAAGCAGGGCAAAGGTTAACAGAGATTTTCCAAGCGAATGCATTGGTCATAGCCAAGACCCTCTTCCAACAACACACTATAAGATGCTACACATGGACATCACCAGATGGTCAACACCAAAATCAGATTGATTATATTATTTGCAGCCAAAGGTGGAGAAATGCTACACAGTCAGCAAAAACAAGGATGTGAGCTGACTATGGCTCAGATCATGAACTCCTTACTGCCAAATTCAGACTTGAATTGAGAAAGTAGGGAAAACCACTAGACCATTCAGGTATGACCTAAATCAAATCCCTTATGATTATACAGTGGAAGTGAGAAATAGATTCAAGGGATTATATCTGATATACAGAGTGCCTGAAGAACTATGGACAGAGGTTTGTGACATTGTACAGGAGGCAGGGATCGAGACCATTCCCAAGAAAAAGAAATGCAAAAAGGCAAAATGGTTGCCTGACAAGGCCTTACAAATAGCTGAGAAGAGGAGAAGCAAAAGGCAAAGGAGAAAAAGAAAGATATACCTATTTGAATGCAGAGTTCCAAAGAATATCAAGGAAAGATAAGAAAGACTTCCTCAGTGATCAATGCAGAGAAATACAGGAAAACAATAGAATGGGAAGGACTAGAGATCTCTTCAAGAAAATTAGAGATACCAAGAGGACATTTCATGCAAAGATAGGCACAATAAAGGTAAGAAATAGGGACCTAACAAAAAGAAGATATCAAGAAGAGGTGGCAAGAACACAGAAGAGGTATACAAAAAAATCTTCATGACCTAGATAACCATGATGGTATATTCACTCACCTAGGGTAGCTAGGTGAGTGCAAGTGGGCCTTAGGAAGCATCACTACGAACAAAGTTAGAGGAGGTGATGGAATTGTAGTTGAACTATTTCAGTATCTAAAAGATCATGCTCTGAAAGTGCTGCACTCAATTTGTCAGCAAATTTGGAAATCTCAGCAGTGGCCACAGGTCAGTTTTCATTTCAATCCCAAAGAAAGGTAATGCCAAAGAATGCTAAACCTACTGCATAATTGTACTCATCTCACATGCTAGTAATGCTCAAAATTGTCCAAGCCAGACTTCAGCAATATATGAACCAGAAACTTCTAGATGTTCCAGCTGGATTTAGATAAGACAGAGGAACCAGAGATCAAATTGCCAAGATCTGTCGGATCAACAACAACAACAACAAAAAAAGAGCATTCCAGAAAAACGTCTAAACTGGAAAATTCTTCAAGAGATGGGAATACCAGACCACCTGACCTGCCTCTTGAGCAAGCTGTATACAGGTCAGGAAGCAACAGTTAGAACTGGAGTTAGAACAACAGACTGGTTCCAAATAGGGAAAGGAGTATGTCAAGGCTGTATATTGTCACTCTGCTTATTTAACTTACATGCAGAGTACATCATGAGAAACACTGGACTGGATAAAGCACAAGCTGGAATCAAGACTGCCAGGAGAAATATCAATAACCTCAGATATGCAGATGACACCACCCTTATGGCAGGGAGTTCGTGTACACCCATGGCAGATTCATGTCAATGTATGCCAAAACCAATAGAGTACTGTAAAGTAAAATAAAGTAAAATGGAAGCTCTAAATAAATAAATAAATAAAATGGATAAAAAAAAAAAGAAAGAAAGAAAACAAAGAGGAACTAAAGAGCCTGCTGATGAAAGTGAAAGAGGAGAGTGAAAAAGTTGGCTTAAAACTCAACGTTCAGAAAACCAAGATCATGGCATCTGGTCCCATCAGTTCATGGCAAATAGATGGGGAAACAGTGGAAACAATGTCAGACTTTATTTTTGGGGTCTCCAAAATCACTGCAGATGGTGACTGCAGCCATGAAATTAAAAGATGCTTACTCCTTGGAAGAAAACTTATGACCAACCTAGATAGCATATTAAATAGCAGAGACATTACTTTGCCTACAAAGGTCCATCTAATCAAAGCTATATTTTTTCCAGTGGTCATGTATGGATGTGAGAGTTGGACTTAAAGAAAATTGAGCACTGAAGAATTGACACTTTTGAACTGTGGTGTTGGAGAAGACTCTTGAGAGTCCCTTGGACTGCAAGGAGTTCCAACCAGTCCATCCTAAAGAAAATTAGTTCTAAATATTTATTGGAAGGACTGAGGCTGAAGCTGAAACTTAATACTTTGGTGCCCTGATGCAAAGAACTGACTCATTTGAAAAGACCCTGATGCTGGGAAAGACTGAAGATGGGAGGAGAAGGGTATGACAGAGATGTTGGATGGCATCACCAACTCAATGGACATGAGTTTGAGTAAACTCTGGGAGTTGGTGATGGACNGATGCAAAGAACTGACTCATTTGAAAAGACCCTGATGCTGGGAAAGACTGAAGATGGGAGGAGAAGGGTATGACAGAGATGTTGGATGGCATCACCAACTCAATGGACATGAGTTTGAGTAAACTCTGGGAGTTGGTGATGGACAGGGAATCCTGGTGTGCTGCAGTCCATGGGGTCTCAAAGCGTCGGACACAACTGAGTGACTGAACTGAACTGAGTTCCCTGGGCAGAATGTGGGTCTCATGCCATCTTGTTTTATTGTCTGGGGGCATGTCTCATGCTTTTGTTGAATGGGTTTTTTGCTAAGCATGCTTGCTTGGTTTTGTGGTTAAGCAAACCCACTTTCTCAAGTAATCATCAACTTTCAGGGGTCTCCTAGATATTTTTTATTTACAATACCCTAGTGGCATTAACTATTTAATCACTTACTTCGTCCCTTCTCTCTGTCCTTATCATTAGCAGTTAATAAAATTTTAATTAATCTTATTATTAACATGAATATTACAATAGACTTAAATTTATTAATCCAAATAACTACTTGGTCAGTACCTCCTTAAGAATATCCAGACTATAACAGTAGGCTAAATTATTATTACGTATAGGTCATGTGTGAGGCATATTCCTTGAGGGCTCAGTTACTTTTATTATAGCCACATTAATTTTAACAAAGCAGATTTTCCTAATAGATACTGTATAATTCTTCCCTGAATGTTAAAGGACACATTAATGAAAGCATTACACAATTTTTTTTTTTTTGGTCTAAAGTCTAATATTTTGTCACTAGTTACAGGCACTTACATACCAGAGGTTATAGGCTCCCCGCCCTGACAGCTGTTGGTCTGTGACCTTTTAGTTTTGTTGTAAGGTTGCTTGCTTCCTGCCTTAGCTCTCAGAAATCTGCTGCTTTTGACTTGTCTCTCATCTTAAAAGATGAAGAAATAATTCTTCCAGAATTTAGGGCACATTATAAGTCCATAGGTTCTAAAGAATGAAATACAATATTTTCTGTGGAATAAATATCAAAGAAGTATTTCATGACAGCCTTTTCTTCTGGATGTTCAGAATATTTGGGTTGTGGTTTTATTTTCACTTTGTTTCCCATCTCTGAGTCCCTTAATTTGTGTTCTGCAAAATCCAAGTTACTGACAGCCTGATTTCTATCCAAAGGGTGTGCATTGTGTTTAACTGCATTGTTTCCTCAGAAGAAAATAAACGAGTAAAATTAGGTAGATGGTTATGAAGCTGGCATGAAACAAAATTAGTCACATTAATCACTATACCATTCCATCAACACACAAACATGTTTCAATATCTAACACACAAAAAAGCAAAAACAATCAAAAACCCTCCTGTTCGCTCTTATTCTTATATCTCCAGATTCAGTTCCCCTTAAGAGTAAAGTTCTTAAAAAAGATGAGTCAAGTTTCAATTTCTAATCATTTTCCTCTCATTGTGTTTTGGCTTTCTACTAAGATTTTAGTTTCTATGTTTTCATCAAAACATCAGGTATCTTTTTCACTCACCAATAACCTCCATAATTCCAAACCCACAAGCCTATATATACAGTTTCATATAGTTTCTCTTATACTTATCCTATATTTGATGCAGATATCTACATCCTCCTTGAAATTCTTTCTTTATTGGTCTTGGGAGATATCTTGTTCTCCTAGTTGTCTGTCTGACTCACTGGCTACTCATTCCCTCTGATGGTTACTCCTTTCCTCCAAATCTCTGAAGAGCTCACATATCTGCCTCCAAAAATGATATAATTTTGCGGCTCTAAATATCATTTTCATGTTATTATGTACAAAGTTTAGATCTTTAACTTCTACCACTCCCTTGAATTTCAGACTTCAGTGTCAGAATAGCTTTTTTTTTGCTCCAGGTGTCTAAAGAATAGGCACCTTAAATTTAAAATGTTTAAACCAGCACTTTTGATCACACAGTCTCAACCACTATCCTACACAGTCATCCCTGTCTCACGAAACAGCAGCTCTGTTCTTCTGGTGACTCAGACCGAAAACCTTGGTTCATCCTCTTCTTCACTTGTTCTCTCATGCACATCCAGTCAGCAAATCCTATCAGATCTTTCAAAATATGTCCTGACAGTCCTTCCCTGTTATGCTCAATTCAAGGCATCACCTGGGTTGTTATAATAGGAGTCTCCTAGTTCCTCTCCCTGCTTCACCCTTATTTACCTACCAGTCAGAGAGATGCTTTTAAAGTTTGAGTCAAATTATGCCACTCAACTGCCCCAAATGTCCCATGGCTTATCATTTCATTCAGAGTAGATTCCAAAAAATCAGTCTAACACCAAATCCTATATATCTTGACTCTCTGTACTTCTCGGACTTTGCCTTTCACCACTTACCTTCACATAGACTTGCTTTCCAGCTTTTCCTATGTTAGCTTGTGTCTGTGTTCAGTCACTCAGCCATGTCTCTTTGTGACCCCACGAACTGTAGCCTGCCAGGCTCCTTTGTCTGTGAAATTTTCTAGGCAAGAATATGGAGAGGTTGCCATTTCCTGCTCCAGGGGATCTTCCCAGCCCAGAGACTGCACTTGTGTCTCTGGCATCTCCTGCATTGGACCAGTAGATTCATTACTGAGCCACCTGGGAATTGCAACATCCTAAATATTTCAGTCTTAAGGCATGTCCTTGCTGCTTTTTCTCTGGAGAAAATTTATTCCCAAGATACTGACATCACATTTTTCTCCTGGAAATCCACATGATTAACTCTGACATTTCACTCTAATATAACTTTGTGAGAGACTTTTCATGGCAATCCTACAAATATCAACACAATCCATTCACTTCAGGCTCTAGGTCCCTAATTATGCTTAATATTTTTTCAGAACTCTGGTCAATATAAAATTTTATTATATATTTGTTCTTCTATTAAATTGTATGGCCCCTGAAGATAGAAAGTTTCTCTGGGATTTTTTTTTTCCCCCCTCCAGTGTTTTGCTTTTCCTTTCTTTCTTTCCTTGGGTATATTTTGATGACTACTGTATTCATATCACCTAAGTAATACTTGGTTCATATAAGCTTTCAGATATGTTAATATTTGTTGAATGACTAAGTGGAAGAATGAATAAACCAATCAACATAATGACCTATCTAAACAAACAATATTAACTTGTGATTAGTAGGTCTATAAAAGATGCAAACTTTTATTATAAGGAGTTTCATAAAATGTGTAATTCTTCCTATTTCCATAAATTCCAAACCAGCAAAAGCATGTTTGGCATTATGGTTTTTAAGAAAAATATGAAATTCTAACATTTTGATATAATTGTGTTATTATTTTATAATGGTTTATCAGATAAAATATAATTTATAACTAGTATTTTATAATCTAGTCATAAGACAGATATTATGTATCAATTCATAAAGAATGATACATCAAAAGTAATTAAATTTAATTTGCATAAGATAAAGATTAAATTGCTTTTACATAACAGAGGTCTGTGGAAAAGTTAATATTAACATTTCATGTATAAAAAAATCTACAGACTATTCCATCAGGTTAATAGTATTTATCATGTTAATGTGAAGATGTCCAAGAGAGCTATTAACACACCGAAAATTTAAGAGAGTGGAGTTATGCTTATTAACTCTGATCTTGAGTGTTATTGACTTGGGAGAAAAACTGCACCAAGAATAATTTCTTGGAACTTATCAATATAACTAAACACATTTTAATAATTTCTGATTTTGGAACAGTCAGAAAAATATAGCATTTTAAACAACAAAATATTTAAAGCCACATTTTGTTTTTATTGAAGTTGTTATTTTCTGTCTGACACATACTTTGAAGTACTGCATTTATATTTACATTTCTGAAAATATGACTTTGATTTTTAACAAATGATTAATTCTAATTTCAGATTGAATTTAAGATTTATAGCAGATTGAATGTTATAATTTTTACAAATACACAAAAATTTTGGGCAAACTCAGAGAACAAATCACATTCATCTATTTCTAAGTAAATTGACCCTATAATATAAATATGATTTTCCATGTTTTAATGAGCTCCCTTAAAATACCACAGTACTTCAAAACACTTAGTCAAACATTTTTGTAGATGTAGTAGCTCTTTGGGGAATCTGGTTTTTCCTTTTCATTCCACTGTCACTGATGGTAAAATATGACTGCACTCTGAACGGTTTGCAAGTCATCTTATGTACATTTTAAGTTGTCATGTAACATAATTCTTCCTTTTCAAATAGGTTACACTAATGCAAAAATGGGCTTCCCTTGTGGCTCAGCTGGTAAAGAATTCGCCTGCAATGTGGCAGACCTGGGTTTGATCCCTGGGTTGCGAAGATCACCTGGAGAAGGGAAAGGCTACCCACTCCAGTATTCTGGCCTGGAGAATTACATGGAATGCATAGTCCATGGGTCACAGAGTCAAACACGACTGAGTGACCTTCACCTAATGCATATATATGTATATATATTTCACCTAGATATATAATATATTTGTTAAACTAAGGTATTTTTAGGAATATTGCAGACAACATTTATTGTTTTATTCCCAACTAATTCCTAAGGGGGAGAAAAGAACTTGAAATGATACAACATTGATGCATTCATGATACCAATAAAATAAATCCCAGAGGATCTGAACCCTGATCTCTTTGTAAAGTCATCAAAATGTTTCAGTTAAGTTAATTACGATAAGGTACCACAAATAATTATAGAACTGGAGGGCAAGGACTTTTTCTCTCACTCTGGAAGCCACATGAACTATTATCTGTCAAAAAATCTAATTACAAGCCTGATAATAATTGGACTAGATGGCCAGATGAGTCTTTCACAAACTTAAACTTGTCTGTGCATGTCATGATGTTTAGTTTTAGTTTATTCTCTGTCCTTATCTCTGTAACATTATCCAGGCAAGTATCAGCATGCTAACATGTTAAAATTATAACTTTGTAACCAAATGCATTTCGTAAGCATATTTAATGACTGCTTTCAATAATTCATGGTGAAGGCAGCCTGGTGAATGGATAATAAAAGGAAATGAAAGTTAATAGTCTTGAGTCATAGTTAATCTTTGTTCTATCACCTATTAGCTCCAATTCACTATTCTTCTATGGACCACGCTATTCTCATCAGAAAATGTTAGATAGTGTCATCATTTCAACAAATTTTCATTCTAATAATAGCATACACATATTTCATACCTTGTCAGTTTAATCGTACTGTCCACTTTAAAACTAACTTCAACTGCTACCCTTTTAGTATATTTAAGAAATCGCTTCTCAAGAGGTATATTGTTATTAAGTCCTAGAATATTTTTTCAAGTTGAAAAATATAATAAAAATAAACTCAAGTGTAATTTTAAAATTAATTTCTTGGTGACAAGATATGAACTCTATCAAAGGAGAACAGATACATGCTAAAACTCTATACAGAGAAATAGAATAAAGGGGCACCAATTCTCCACTAACATTTTCTTTTTAACTTTTCTTCAGTTTTTCTATTACCTTTTAAAAATATAAAATGATTCCAGGAGACGAAAAAGAGAACATACAAAGAAAACAGATTTGTTTGAAAATTAACTGGAATTGAAGTGTTGTTTCAATTATTTTATTTTTTGTGTCATATATATGTAAACACAAGAGAAATACACCTATTAAAAATTAAATATTATTAAATCAACTTTATATAAATATTAGAAAATAAGCATATTCCTACTAGTATAAGGAAGCTATGGAAGTACATGTGTAATACCCATCTTATATATATCTGGACTATAGCTATAACATTCATTATTTTAGAAATCTGGCAAATCTGTAAATTTCTGATGGCTGTAATTACAATTAGTACACAGAAGCAATCCTATTTTAAATTCTGACAATTATTCAAAATAATCTTGTGCACTAAGAAATTATGACTCAGCATTCATTTAATCTCACCTACTTTCCAGGACAAATGTCATGAACTGTTCATACTTATTTTATACAGATCAGTAAACCAGGGGACTGAAAGTTTAGTAATATATATTCATTCCTATGTAAAAAGTTGTTCTTCACACTCCAAGGGTATAAATAGTAAATAAATAAGACACATGAGGATAACAGCAGTATACTACTGTGAGATTACTAAAAATACTTTGCTAAGTAACTTTTTGGTTTCATGACATTAAAATAGGACAAAAAGTATTTGTGTCATACCATTTATTTCTGGCAAAAAAAAAAAAAAAGTGTTAAGAAACATTAACCAGTTTAGAGGATCCTGAATAAACGAGTTCTCATCAAAGAGACAGAAGAAACTTAATTGCCTCAATTTTGTAGTTTACCTTTATTTGTTTGAAAACTTGACTAATGCTGAACCAGGAAGTTAAACAATTGTACGTTTGGGGGAGGAAGCCAAGTTTAAACTTAGATAAGAATAGACTGAAGTAGTTTATGCTTGGTAGGGGAAAAATAGAATTTTTTTAATGAAATAGAAGAATGCAGTTTCCTGTCAATGATAAGGTTTATTTCAACGTGTCAATAAGGGAGGCATATTTATAACCTCATTTTTTCAGATAGGAAAACACAGTAAGGGATGTTAAGTAACTTGACTGAGGTTATACACAAAGGATCCCTAGTAAGATTAACACTGGACACATCAGGGCTATCATTTATGATGGGGAAGGCTATGTAACTGCATTGTGAATAGCTCTACTTGAGGCTGTGCCCTGGAGGAATTCTGAAAATAGCACCCAGAGAGAACACAGTAAACAAATGATGCTCTGCAGCAGCAGAAGGCAATTGGAGGGGTCCAGGCATACAACTGAAGCGACTTAGCAGCAGCAGCAGCAGTAGCAGGAATAACAATCCTCTATCTGACGTTATACTACTAATTGTATTTTGGCTTATATTCCTCCTTTAGCTGTTCTGGTCTGTTTGACAAATCAAGTTTGATTTCACCAATTTCCTGTATCACTGAGGTAGTGCTGAAGATACATCATTAAGTGCTGGTTAATCTAATATATTGGTCATCAAGGTATTGACTAGATGAATAACTGATGGATATATATATGTTATATTAATATTTTAATATCTCCTATTATGGAATACTGGGTGTGATGCACATGCCTGTTATTTGGATCTAGATTTAAATTCATTTTTAGAGATGGGATTGAGGGAAAAACAAAAGCAAGCAAAATGCATATAGGTAGTAATTCCAATTAGCTAAGGCTTAAGTTGTATACATTTTATAAGGAATTTCAAACCATGCAACTAAAGATACCAAATTCAAATACTACTTAGTGCTTTCACAGGATAACATTTTGTTTATTTTTGCAAAGAAATGAAATTTTAAAGGTTTTTTTTAACCTATATCTTGGATATTGACAAGTGTTTTTAAAGTAACTGGAAAAATGAATTTCATGGAACTGAATGAAATACATAAAGGTTAAGATTCTCTTGAAATACAAATGGGGTTGGGCTTTCATTGTCATCCATGATGGAATAATTGAAACTGGATTAACTGTCCCACAATAAACAAGTATATACTGGACCAAAAGCAAAAAACAAAACAATAAAATGACAAGTTTCAGGAACTGGATAACAGGCAACATAAGTCTATGTTATTTGAGAGAAGAGGAACTTCAAGGTGAGGCCATGTTTACTGTGGTTACTCACATGAAGATAATTGGCTGTCCAAGATGCAGGGAGCTTGAACCTAAGCAGAATACAGTAGCTTCACTGAGGCGAAAAAACAGAAATAAGAATTCTGGGGTATTGAAGTAGCTAGAATCTGTGGGACAGGTCTCCCTAAACATCTTTTGCTGAGGCCTGGGCTGAATATATTCAGAGCGAGAACATGAGAGGCTGGGAATAGAGAAGAGACTGCATGGCTGAGAGCAGAAAAGATGGGACAGCTGGAGAGTGAATAACTAGTATAATGTTGTCAACACTTTGCTTTCATCTCGTTAATATGCAGGCCAGCTGAGTGGAAGGCCATAACTTCAGAGTAAGGAGACCCAGTCTGTCTCTACCATGGAGTGTGTGTGTGCTCAGTCATGCCTGGCTCTTTGCGACCCCATGGACTGTAGCCTGCCAGGCTCCTCTGTCCATGGGATTCTCCAGGCAATAAGACTGGAATGGGTTGCCATTTCTCAGGGGATCTTCCTGACCCAGAAGATTGAACTCGCATATCTTGCATCTCTTGCATTGGCAGGTGTATTCTTTACCACTGCACCACATGGGTAGCACTATCTCCACTCTATAATAGACACAAAACATGTAACTGTAACATCCTCAGTGAAAACAAACATTAGCTTAAGTTCTGCCAACTTAAAGTGAAGTGAAGTGAACTGAAGTCGCTCAGTCGTGTCCGACTCTTTGCGACCCCGTGGACTGTAGCTCGCCAGGCTCCTCGGTCCATGCGATTCTCCAGGTGAGAATACTGGAGTGGGTTGCCATTTCCTTCTCCAGGGGATCTTCCCGACCCAGGGATCGAACTCAGGTCTCCTGCATTGCGGGCAGACGCTTTAACCTCTGAGCCACTATAAAATATTTTGGACCTTTCATGGATTCACTCAAAATATAAAACGAAGTCTACACATACTTCAGATAAATTGAAGTATATACACATCCCTTAATTGAACTGTTTGATAAAATTGAAAACAAACAGCCATCATTCAGTGGAAGCATATATTCTTCAGAGAAGGCTAAAATAATATAGAATTTCTGTTGTATCACCCACAAGTCTAGCACAATTGTAAAAATTTCTAGACATGCAAAGAAATAGGAAAACAGTACATGAACCCATCAACTAGATATTGAATGAGCAACTTAAAGTGGCTATTTTAAATATGTTCAGGAACCTAAAGAATAATATCTAAATAGAAAACAGGGAGGAACTCAGCAAAATAATGAAACTACTGAAAAAATTCAATCTGAAAACTAAAATAAGTGAAATAAAAAATTCATTGGTTACTTTCAATCACAGATTGGAGATGATAGAAAAAGAGTCATTGAACTTGTAGAGAAAATTTTAAAATGTATGTAATTTGGAAATCCTTACATGTAATTTTTTAATACATAATTTTTTTAGCTTTTTCATTCTTTTTTTGTTTCTTCTAAAAATAAAGCATGTATATTTAAAAATCCGCTACCTAGGCAAACTTCGGGGAAGGCAATGGCACCCCACCCCAGTACTCTTGCCTGGAAAATCCAATGGACGGAGAAGCCTGGTGGGCTGCAGTCCATGGGGTCGCTAACAGTCGGACAGACTGAGCGACTTCACTTTCACTTTTCTCTTTCATGCATTGGAGAAGGAAATGGCAACCCACTCCAGTATTCTTGCCTGGAGAATCCCAGGGACGGTGTAGCCTGGTGGGCTGCCCTCTATGGGGTCACACAGAGTCAGACACGACTGAAGTGACTTAGCAGCAGCAGCAGAAAAAGCAACAGAAGCTTAGTGACCTGTGGGACAAAATTTATGATCTAGTGCATGTATAATTGGAGTTCTAGAAGGAGATGAGAGTGAGAATGGGGCAGAAATAATATTTGATGGAATACTGATACAAACTTTCTCAAATGTGATATTAAAAATTACTGAGAAAAAGCTTAGCAAACATCAGACAAAAACAAAATAAAACAAAATCCCTAGACAAAGAAATCATTCTTGGAAATACCATGGATAAACAATTGAAACCAAAGATAAAGAGGAAATTTTGAAATCAACCAGAGGAAAAAATTTTTTGCATTGTATAGAGAAGATAATCATATAAATAAATGTTCACTTTACATCAGAACTGAAGAGACAAGAAGATAATGGAACATATCTTTAAACTGATGAAAGAAAAAGAAAAAAAGATTAAACCAGAAATCTATCTTTAAAAAAAAAATCATTCAGTTGAAGGAAAATAAAGGTATCTTCAGATTAAAAAAAAATGCTGAGAGGATTTGTAACTATTCAAACTGCCAATGAGAAATGCTAAAGGATGTTTTTTTTAGCACAAAGGAAAACAATTCCAGATGACAATTAGAATCCATAGGAAGGGTCAAGAACTGGAAATGGTATATGCCCATGGAAATTTCCAGGCAAGAATCCTGTAGTAGATTGCCATTTCATTCTCCAGATCTCCCCAACCCAGTGATGGAATACAGGTTACTAAATTGCAGGTAGATTCTTTACCATCTGAGCCACCAGGGAAACCCCACCAAAGACACAAGTAAACAAAAAAGCTATGCTTTATATTTTATGAATTTACATTAATATAACTTGTAAAAAACAAATAAAATTTTAAGAGATATTTTATATTATACATTGTATAAACATAGGACAATATAAAAATGAGGCGAGTACATGAAACTTTATTATTAATTTCTTACAGTTGTGAAGTAGTTAAGAGTGAAATGGAAAATAGGAAGCATAAATTGTTCAGAAAGTGAGAAATGTCAGCAAAGTAGGTCAGTATTAACTCTAAGTAGATAGTTATAAGTGAAACAATTTTAGTATTAAAACAAACACTGGGGAAAAAATTAAAGACAAACAGCTGCTGCTGCTGCTGCTGCTAAGTCGCTTCAGTCCTGTCCGACTCTGTGCGACCCCATAGACGGAAGCCCACCAGGCTCCTCCATCCCTGGGATTCTCCAGGCAAGAACGCTGGAGTGGACTGCCATTTCCTCCCCAATGCAGGAAAGTGAAAAGTGAAAGTGAAGTCGCTCAGTCATGCCTGACTGGTAGCGACCCCATGGACCGCAGCCCATCAGGCTCCTCCGTCCATGGGATTTTCCAGGCAAGAGTATTGGAGTGAGTTGCCATTGCCTTCTCTGTAAAGACAAACTAAACATCCATAAAAAAAATACAATAGCATAAACATTAAAGAAGAAAGAGTTGCAAAGGAGCAATAAGAAGGATGGATTAAAAATAGCAAGATGGTAGATTTAAACAAAACACATTGATAATTATACTAAATGCCAATTGGGTTAATCATACTAAATCTAAGAAAGGTTTCTTTTTGTTTTTAATTAGGTGAGCTAGAGTAAAATGATGGAACAAAATATATTGGGCAAACATAGCATGAGAAACTTGATGCATCTATCTTAATATTAGGCAAAGTCAATTTTAGGACAGAGACATTTCAAAATGACAAAAGTCAACTAATCAGGAATACATAATCCTAAATGTGCAAACAATTAATAATATAAATTTAAAATAGTAAAAGGAAAATTAGTAGAATTAAATAGAGAAAGAAACAGAATCACAATTATAGTGAAAGATGTTAATACCCTTCTTGCAGCATTTAAAATAAGTAGACAAAAATATTAGAACACCTGAGAAACCATGGACTAATTAATTTACGGAACATATCATACCAAGTAAAAACATGCATTCTTTTCAAGAGCACATAATCACCCATATGAGTCATATTCTGTGTCATAAAATAATTATCAATATATTTCAAACTGGAAAATCTTCAGTAGAATCTCTAACTAGAACTGAATTAAATTAAAAAGCCACAACAAACTATCTAGAAATTATCCAAAATAGCTAAAAGTTAAATAAAAGACTACTAAACAACCCATTGGAAAAATAAAATATCACAAAGAAAAGTTCAAAATTATTTTGAACTTAGTCCTAATAAGAAATATAATGTATACTAAACATTCTTTAAGGAGAAAAATTCATTAAAATATTTTATGAACCATGTACTTGAAAATTCACTTTCCTGAATGATAATTACAACTCTTATTTCTACTTTTTACTTTCTTTATGTGTGATTTTGGGGTTATATGGGAGTAAAAATCTGCAGTTTTCCAATCTAGGCATTATGGACATTTGGAATGAATAATTTGTTGCTGGGGGACTGTCCTGAGCCTTGTAAGAAGTTTGGCAGCATCTCTGGCCTCTATATAGCTAGTAGCCCACCCCAGTCCCAGAAGTGATACTCAAAAATAACTCCAGATATTGTTAAATGTCCTTGGTACTGGGAGTGGAGGCAAACCAAGGGGGAGCATCTCCCTGGGAAGAGAACATCAAACATCATGTTTGTGGGCAAGTGAATGTGAGTGGATTTCCAAACCTGAGACTTAAACCAACTTTGTTATCATGGAGTTTATTTAATCATTCTAAGCTTCTGTAGGCATACTTTGAAAAAATATAGTGCACACCAGGAGATTAACATTATGTTTGCCATCAAGTCAAATCTCAACGCACATGACATATTACTATCTCTGTCTAACTGTGCAAGCATGAACTATAAAGAAACTCACTGGTTAAAATGGTATCTTGCTGAATGGTATCTATGGCTGAACTACATTAAAAAGTTTACTTTAATCTTTATGGTTTTACTCTTGTTCATATGAATTTACTATTATAATAAAAATTGTCAACATTCATTTATTCCCTATTAAAATATTCTAATCATAGAAGTAAATTAGGATTAAATAATATTTTATTCTATTTAGTATCAAATATTCTCTTCTTTGACCTGTTGCACTCATTTGCCATAGATATGACCATTACTTCACCTGGTTCTCAGTGTTCTCCATTGTGACGTAAGAAAATATGTATTTCTTGATAATTTAAACATGTACGATATAAAGTATTTTTAAAATTATAGGCATTAATAATTTGAAGAAATATTGATGTTTCCCTTAAATTCCCTTAATAGTCCCCTTAAAATATTTATAATTTCTAGAATTGTCAGACAGAATTAAAAACATATTCAAGTGATTTAATGTGGATTAAAGCCTTGAGGGAGAGAACAGAATGAAATATATATAATTCTAAAGCAGCTCTAGAAATAAGATGTTCCTTTTTAAGCAGAAATTTAGGCTGATGTTGAGAAGGTGTAATATATTGTACAGCTACAGATAATAGCTTACATAGCTTAAAAAAAAAAGTTTAACTTGTTCTTACTGAATCTAAATATTTGTTAAGTAGGACATACATCAATGTCAGTACTTCAATAAGAATACAATAAAACCATAACTTCTCTTTCAAGAAGTTAGTTCTTAGTCTAGTTTAAGAGGCTCAGAATACAATGAAAGATAGCATTTAGATACATGACTGTCAATGGTTTCTCTGAAAGTGTAAAACAGGTCTGAAGCAATTACAACTTTTAGAATTAAAGATACTCTGCAATAAACATGTAATTGGTCAAAACTTAACACAATAGTAGGACTTGTGTCATTAAAAAGGAGAGAGGTAAATTTTCTAAACAGGGCACACAGCAAGAATAGGCTCTAAGGCGTAGTTAACTTGAAATCTTTGATATTCATGAGATATCTCCTCTACCAAGGAAACAGGTACTGGGGAGAATGGGTTGTAGCAAGGTTACAGAAGCATTTTAATACCAGATGGAAGAGTTTTAGCCTTATATACAGTGAATAAGTGTCAAAACATTTTGAGAAGAATTATAAAATACAAGTACTTTGTAGAAAAATACCGATAATAACATGAAGCATCAACATAATGAATTCTAAATGGAGGATGGAAATAAAACCAGAAAGAAAATCATTCCCAAAATCCTTTTTGATTATAAAGATAGGATGACAGATTGGATTAATGCATCAATCAGTCTGTGAGTTTCTGTAAGCATTTTTCAAAAAAAGAGATGCCCCAATTTTTATTTTTTTGGTTAAACTCACTGATACGAACTGTTTCAGTGTATAAAATTCAATTTGAGGTTACATACTATTAAAAATCCTTATTTTTTATACACATGAAGGATTTAAAAATAGAAAATATATTGACATTAAAAGAGCATTTTTCTCTATTGAAGAGATAATATCACAATATTTGTAACATATGAGGGAAAACATGTTCTTTTGTAGCATCTCTTATTATGTAATGTTACCTTTGTGACTACTTAAGTGTAAACAGCTTAGCTAAACAAGATGAGCCTTGCAACTCTTGTTCAACAAAGGTTACCTAAAACCTCTGAACAAACATATTAGGGAATAAAAAATGTTGATAAAATGTCAAATTATGTATTTTGAGTAATGTGAGGGCCAACCCTAACACCATCCTGCCCTTTGATTTTCTTGTGATGGTGTCTTTCTTTGCGTATCAGGTAACAGCATACCACTGCTTAAGAGCAAGAGCAAAAGAGAGATATTCCTGCTCCTTCTTAAACATGTGAATGCTGTGAACTTTTATGCTGAAAAATACTTGACAAGGTGGACATCTTGTTCGCAAGGTGGACATCTAGTTCCATACAAACTTTGGCGAACGTTGTTAAAGTTCTTTATGCTGCTATGGAAATGAAATCAGAAAATATTTTTCATAAAAGTTCTTTGATTATTTCTTTTAAGCACTCTGATGCAAGGAACTGAAATGTACTACATAATGAAAAACAAAACCAGCTTAAAGTGTGAAAAGAATAAATAATCTAAATGTTTCTGTACCTTGAATGAAGTCTACATTGGGGACCATGCCAAGCTAAGCAAAACAAAACAAACAAGAACAATTACAAAAATTGGCACTTACCCATATTTTGCAAAATTTGCCCAGCGTTTCATAATGGATCTACTAAAAATTTCCTCAGCTTTTGTGTAATTAACTCTTCTTTCCAGTGGTAAACCAAAGACAAATTCGATCTCATAACCATGCATCACTCCCATCCATTCTGGCCAAGGGAGTTTGGAAGATCGGTGCTCAAAATAGTAGAAAAAAGCGTTGTTTCCCATATCTGAGAACTTTTTGGTGAACTCCAAAGCAGGACATATGATATTATAATCGCCAACAACATCATCCAAGGCCTCGCGGTAGTTTTCAGCTCTCTGATCATCTAACCAGTCCATGTAGTGGAAAAGGATCGATTCCTTTCCAAACTCACTCACTCCCGGAAAAAATATTTTTAAACCTTCTTGAAATTCCTTTCTAGTTATAATACTGTTGTTATCTTTGCTGAAACCAGGAGCACCATATACTAAAAATGCTGTCCCTTCATCTTTATTAACACCCACCAAGATCTGGGTTTTTTTGAACTGTCCAAGTTGGAGTAGTGTGTCTGGCATGTCAGTGAGAAAATCACCATCCACAGTGGGACCAAAATTTACTGATAAGAGCGTACCATAGGGGACAACAAACACTTCATGAAGAAGAATCTCCTGGGGATCTTTATTTCGAAGACATTTGATTATCTCAGTGTCATTTTCTCTAGAGCAACCAATAAATTTAGCTAAAGTCAATGTTCTGTTCCTAGCTTCATAAAGAGATGTCACTGCCCAAGGAGCATTAGAAGATCCACTTTGCAGAATAGCTCTGGTAAACAAAGGGTGACTTTTAGGAGAAAGTAAATGAAGGCTAACTGAAGCTGCTCCTGCACTTTCTCCAAAGAGAGTTACACTTTTAGGATTTCCACCAAAGGCTGCTATGTTTTTTTGGACCCACTGAAGAGCCAACTGTTGATCAAATAGACCCACATTCCCTGGTGCCTCAGGATTTCCTGGTAAAGCTAAGAATCCGAGGGCACCTACTCTATAGTTCATTGAAACCACAATAACTCTTTCAACCCGTGCCAGAAACTTGCCATCATAAACTTGCAAAGATGATGTTCCACTCTGAAAACTACCACCATAGATCCATATCATTACAGTAGCATTTTTTGGTTTAGGTGTTGGAATCCACACATTCAGATATAAACAGTCTTCACTGAGGTCAGTATTTGGGTTCCACATCTCTGATCCAAGGAAGCCTGGAAAACTTTGATCTGTGTTCTGATAACAAGAATTTGCATATTTTGTGGCATTCCAAATATCAGGCCATTTGGTCAAGGATTGTGGCTTTTTGAATCGTAGTCTACCAAGAGGTGGCTGTGCATACGGGATTCCAAGAAAGGCTGTTACTGTGCCACCAAGTACTGGCAAGCGTATCCCCCTGACTTTTCCATTCTTGGTGGCAATTATGATGTCTTCTTCAGTATGTGACTTCTCAAAGAGTACCCAGAGCAGAAGGAACCGTAAGACAAATCTGAGGTATATGACTGTACTCCAGCTCTGCATATTGGTTTCTGCAAGAAAGGTAAGCAGGAAGTTTCAACTGCTCCATGCATCTAATATTATATTTTATTGATGATAATTAACTAAAATTTAGCAGTTCTTATTAATCCTATAAATTATGAAAACTAATTAATCTCTTACTGCTACAAACAAAAGAAAATGGTTGGACATATTTCAGTTTTCAATTTAGGAAAGAAATGAGTGAAATGGAAAAGGAAAAATAAATGATTTCAATTTGAAGAGATTCATTTACAAACCTCTGTAAGAAAGAGGGATTTAGTATTTTAAGGAGAAAATTTGTCCAAGGCATAAGTGTGTGTGTGTGTGTGTGTGTGTGTATGACTTTACCAGGCATTAAGTGGCAGTCTGTTTATGACAGATATAGTAGATTAAATTTCTACCTTGGTTAGAGGAAGAAATACAAACTCACATATTCTCTGGAATATGTACAGTTCTAATCATGGCTGACTGGCTCTTGACAGAGCTGTGAAGTAAGCTAAGAAACTCTATGGATCTTCAGACCTCTATTACTGTCTTTTTCTATTTCCACAGTCCCATCTGGGGTCCTTTTTGCCTTAGCGGTTTTTCCCTCTGTACAAGTATAAGCATAGTGTAAGGTCAGAAGAGAATTTGGACAAGCAATTCATAAAATGTTAAGTAACAAAAAAATACAATAGCTGCCATTAATCCTACAAATTGTGAAAACGAACAAATCTGCTACCACTATAAAGGTCTACCAGAAAAATTAGATAGAGAAGACTGGATGTATACCAGTCCTTTGGAACTGAATAACCATGAAGGATTTTTCTACCTAAATTATATTGTCAATGAAGAGACTGACTGATAATGTAATGTGTAGATGAAGAAATCATTTTAGAAGAAATTTTACACTCAGAGATGACTCAATACATGTCTTAATCTGTTAATTTATTAAAGCATATGCAACTAGGGAGGTTAAATGTGTTAGCATGGTCAGATTTGCTTATATTTCGGTAGTGGACTGTGAAATCAGAGGATTAAAATTGAGGAATTACTGGGAAAAGCAGGGAAAGGAGCAGTAATCTTTAATACCTACCAAATCATCACTATTTGACATTTCATGAAATAATATTTATTTAATAATATAAAAAGAACATTCAGGGAAATCAAAGTTTTATTAAAAATTCATAATGCACAGTTGAGTTTCTTCTCAATAAAAAATTTAAATCACATTCTGAAACTCTGAGTGACAAAGGATAGAAAAATGCAATGCAGATATCATCTGAAAGAATTAATATCTTTATACAACTGAGAGAAAAAAAGAAAATCTGATTAAAATTGTCAAATACAAACACTGATTCTCATCCATAAAACAATAGCAAAGTTCCATACATGTACAAAATGTTTTCTTCATTATGTTTTGAGAGTGTAATAGTAAATCCAAACTATGTGTCCAAGAAACTAATCCTGTGAGCACTGAGAATTTGTATTAGATTTTTTTTTTTTCTTAAATTTTAGATTGTCTTAGAAGGCAGTGATTTAGGCACTATCTATTAAGATAACTGTCTTAGATCTATGATCCTCATAGTTAATGAGCCTCATTCACCACTGCTCACAGGACAGCTAGTAACCAACAGGTATTTTTTGATCCCCCAAAATATATGAATAAACCAATCCATTGTATGTACTGTTTTGTTCAGTGTACAATACTTATAGATGTATATCCATTTCTACTGCTATCTCTGTCTCTTTGTGTATGATTATGGCTATGTCTATATTTATATATGTATTTATCTCTAATTCTATGCATATATACACATATATATTTATACATAATGATTGTTATAATGGTAAGGCTTTAAGAAATCAAGCCATGAGATTTTTTTATGCTCTCAATTTTGAAATAAATGACTCTGTGTTATTACCAATAAAATATATTATCAAAGTATATAATATTTTAACACTGCTGCTGCTGCTGCTAAGTCACTTCAGTCGTGTCCGACTCTGTGTAACCCCATAGATGGCAGCCCGCCAGGCTCCACCATCCCTGGGATTCTCCAGGCAAGAATACTGGAGTGGGTTGCTATTTCCTTCTCCAATGCATGAAAGTAAAAAGTGAAAGTGAAGTCTATATATATACTATTATAAAATTTAGATATTATAGTCAAATTGAATATAATTTTTTAATAAAATAATAAATATAATGCCATGCTATATACTCTTGCCTGGAAAATCCCATGGACAAAGGAGCCTGGTAGGCTGCAGTCCATGGGGTCGCTAAGAGTCAGACACAACTGAATGACTTCACTTTCACTTTTCATTTTATTATTATTTATTAAGATTGTATTCTTTTTGCTTGGCTTTATATAAACCATAGAACAGATCCTGATAATTTCTGGTTTCTGACAGTTTTCAAACTTTCATTCTATTGTTTATTAATTTGATTCTATAGCAAATATATAATTACTACCAACATATTTTGTTTTTGTATGTAATTAATAAATATAATTTTCATTGCATATATTATGAAAGGCTGCTATAACATCTAAAAGGTTGAAATAACATTCTTTGTCACTTAATTGATTTATATAAGTACTTGTATGTTTTTATTTATATTTTGTGCTAAGCAGAACTTAATGTTATATAATATGATTTATATGAATAATAATCTTTCTTTTTCAACAGTGATATCTATGAGTCATCACCTTGGTATTAGTAATATAGTACTTACACCTTGTAATTGTAAATAATGTAATTAGTAACATTCAATCATATAAGCCTGTGTTTGTAGCAAGAATGGAAATATAATTCTAATTCACATTGGTGTTAACCTGTTGGAGTACATTTTAAACATTACATTATTAAATCTAGGTTTTAACATGAACATATGCTTCTATTTGCATACTTATTATTAGTGTAGGCTAATATGTTTATGTTTGTTTGCATGCATGCTAAGTCACTTCAGTCATGTCCAACTCTTTGTGACCCTATGAACTGTAGCCTGCCAGGCTCCTCAGTCCATGGGGTCCTCCAGGCAAGAATACTAGACTGGGTTGCCATGCCGTCCTCCAGGGGATCTTCCCAACCCAGGGATCAAACTCTGGGTCTCCTGCATTGCAGGAGGATTCTTTACTGCTAGCACTGAAGTCCTTTATTTAAGTAAGAATATTTTTTTTTTTCATAATCTAGTATTCGCTAGTCTAAATGCTGCACTGTAGTTTTACCATTAAGAGATGTTTATGTTTTTAATATACATTATCACAAGATTAAGCAATCAAAAAGTAGACAAAAGAGAGTAAAAAATGTTATTGCTCTGTGTCTCTAAGTGTTTATTAATAATTAAAATATTCAATAAAATTTCATTTATTTCATCCTACAAATTCTGTTGCAAATTGACTACTGGTACATTAAACAATTTAAATTCTGAGAACACATAACATGTTTATCACAAAGAATGGGGTAAATTTTCATACCAAGGACACCTCAGTAAATGAATTTAGAAATAGTTTAGATAAACTAATTTATTGTAATAATATTTAATACTTGATTAAAGGCAGAAGTTTTGTTTGGAATTGCAAAAGAAAATTGATGGGAGTGGGGAGGGAGACAAACCTGGAAAATAATGAATACTATAGTGTTCCAAGTTTATCAAATGCTCCACGATATCAAAATCTACTGGCAATTTGGGGGATATTATTCTCAACTTAAAAAAAAAATCTTTCAAAATTAAAAATGCAAAAATTTATTTTCTTCTTTTTGCATTTTTAATTCAATTTTGAACATAGTATCAAAATTTCTTGACTAGTTTTAAAGGTATGCAATGGTATAAGATATGAGTATAATAAAATTATTGGTATAAAAAGCTGTTTATTTGCTATATATTTGTCATAATTGGATATCAACCAAATTTTCTAAATAATTGCGCAGTCAAGGACTTATTAAAGGATGGTCAAGCAAAACCTGTTAATACTTTCGCTCAACGTGGTTTTCTTTTCTTTTTAAAAAAATATCAGTAGAATGTATACTTCTATATTAAAATAAAGACTGTTAAAATGGTAGGAAAAGAGCCATCTAGATAATATGGTCTAGAACAAGGGCCACTAAAATGTAGATAGTCCAATTAAAACAACTGAGCCTTTATATCAAACTTAAAAAGCTTGTTTTGTTTTAGGCTTAGTGAAGCAGGAAATTGAGGAAGTCTGTTTATAAACTACACCATTGTCTTCCAGGGATCTTTCAGATACCCAATAGACACTAAAAGGATGTATAGATAGAAGACATATGAGGTATGAAATACAGATCTACAACTTTCCTCAATGAGGAAAAAAATTTACAGACTTTTTATTGTGTGAATAATTTGAACATTTAATATTAGATATCTTGGGTCTTCTTGCAAAGTTCAATCTGTTCTTAGGTTGACATCTATACATTTATAATTCTTCGTTTGGAACAGTTCAATTTTGATAAGAATGAGCAGATTTGGGCAAGAAAGCATTAAAATCAAGACAACATATAATTTAAGTATGCATTATTCATTGTTACCAAGAAATAAATCAAAGCAGAAATTAAATCTGTAAATAAGATATCATTTGCTTATATTTTAAAAGCTGAAATGTAGAGTAGATCCCTATACTTTCTTTATTTAGCTTTCTTTTTTATTTTTTTAAATCTTGAAAATACGCTAACACATTTAGAGGAGACTTGGAAATTACAGAACAAAGTTATGTATAGTTTTACTATATATTACAAATTTTTGTTTCAAATAAATATATTAAGATTTTTAGTTGGAGTTCCACCAAATATTTTCTTATAATTAAAAAAACTAAGGACAATAATATGTCTAGGAGAACAAAACAGAACTTTGCAAATTCAATTAGAAATTTAATTTGCATCCAAAAGACCACTCTATTTCAAACACACAGAGAATTCTAAAG
Source organism: Oreotragus oreotragus (assembly GCA_006410675.1). Taxonomy (NCBI): domain Eukaryota; kingdom Metazoa; phylum Chordata; class Mammalia; order Artiodactyla; family Bovidae; genus Oreotragus; species Oreotragus oreotragus. The sequence continues at coordinate 292,917 of SJYX01014860.1, read as the reverse complement.
GTTGTCATTTAAAGTAAAAATAATTCTTTAAAACCTCATGTTTATCCTTAATAACTACATAAGTGACATATAATTATATTTATCTAGCTCATATTATGGAAGGCATTATACAGACTAGTAACAGTAACTCCTGAGTTTATTATAATGTAATATATTCATAAAAAGTTGGAAGGGATAGCTTTATTTTTTTATTACAAGTAGAAATCATAAATAGTGAAATAATTTTGTTCACATTTCAGTTCACTTTTAATCATTCGTATGGTTTTATAAAAACTCAATGCTTAATCCTCTGGTGAAGTAAGAACTGATATCAAAATAAAGGTAGATTTAAAAAATTATAGGATGAGCAGAAAGTGTGCATTTGCTATTATTTCTATAATAATAAAAATAACAACAAAATACTTTTCTATAAATACACATATTTAAAAAAAAGAGAATAAACTGGGCAAACTAGACAAAAGTTTGTAAATCAAATCAAGAAATAGATCTTTCCTTTTATACAAAACAAACTTAGACCTTTCTTTTGCAAATTGATTTTGTTAAAGTTTCAAATGGCAAAATGTTAAGTACTCTGTAAAACCAGACAATAAGAGAACTATTCATTTCAAACCATTTTAAAAAAAGAAAAATAGAGACAGTAAGATTGGTCAAGAAACACTTGTTACTCTTTTTAGGTGACAGTCACCAAACAGAGCATTTAAATGTAAAACACAGCATAAAATGTTTTCCCTTAGAGGGTGCATTAGGAACATACATTACAGTAATGCCATTAAGTGCTACGGTCCTTTATAGAAAGTTGAACAAATTCATTATTTCCTTAGCAGTTAAATGGACTCAGTCTGTGTTCCCTGAATAATCAGAAGGCTTGATGTATGTGGCTGCTCCTTTCATCTGTCCCATTTCCAATGACTGCCTCCCACAGAGCACCAAAAGGGCACAACAAACACGTGAAGGGATCGCATTCCTTCTACAGAATGAGCTTCAGGGTAACTTCCATCTCTACAGGAAGACGTAAATTCAGAGCAACTTACCCGACTCACTGCAACAAAGATGATAAAGTTTGCAAGGAGTGGAAATCATATAACACTTCAGGGAAATGCAGTATGCAGCTGCTGCTCCAGCCTGTAAATTGGACTGCACTGACATTACAATCAACAGTTACTGACAAAGCTCGCGAGAGTTGGCAGCGGCAACTTGATCTAGAAGCAGCCGATCTTCACTTTCTGACATCTGTTCAGAGGCTAATTGTATGAATGCTGTAGTGATTCATTTACGAAAGTATTACTGGAGTCGTGTTTTACGATTGCAGGCACTCATCTACAGCGAAGAAAAAGAAAGCTACAGAGCAGATTCTGAAATTGAACAGAAAATACACAGGTTTTTTTTTTTTTTTTAATCGTTTGTTTTCATTTTCTTTTTAAACACCACCAGAACTTTTAAGGTTTTATTCTCCTTTATGGAATCTGCATTTTTCTCATGCTGAATTTCATTTAAATATATATATATGTTGCTTTAAAGAAATGTTGAAATTGTTGTACCTTCAATCTGTGTCAAGCACGTAGCTATTATTGTTGTTTAGTCCCTCAGTTGGGTCCTCCTCACTTTTGCCACCCCATGGGCTGTAGGCTGCCAGGCGCCTCTGTCTATGGGATTCTCTAGGCAAGAGTTCTGGGGTTGGTTGCCATTTCCTTCTTCATATATAGTTATAAAGGAATGTAAAAAATTAAATAAGAAACTAATTATTCTATAGATAAAACAATGAAAATAAAAGACTAGTTTTATCAATGAATGAATTTGGTATTGTTGTAGCCATGTGTTCCTGGAAACAAACTCACTCAGAAGGACAATGCAGATAGTGGAGTGCAGTTTATTACACCAGCGGGCCCAAGGCAGAGTCTCCTCTTAGCCAAGGACCCTAACCAGATTTTCTGAAAACTTTATATACCCTAACTGTATGTGCCCAAACCCACCTCCCCAAATTCCCTGAAACTAGTCTGAACAAAGGAAAAGAAAGATACAATCAAAGTTAACCTGTGATTCATATGCCTTAAGCCTAGGTAGTTAACAGTGGACAATTATCAATAGGCCTCTGGTCATACCCCAATAAGCATAATAGAATTTATGATTCTATTCAGTTACACAGATAATTAGGGTATTCTTTTAGGCAACAGAGAGTCTAGCTACGAGCCCTGGGGTTCCATCCAGGGGGCCTGGTTTTCCAGTTGGTATGTCATTTCCGCAGATACCAGGCATAGAGGTCAAAGTCCACAGTCCAGCCCAAGATGGAGTCCTGCTTTCGAGATGGAGCCTGTTCTGTCTGTTTCCTCCTTTAATATGTATATCCTTCCAGCCCCTACACCCCAACATCCATGTAAATCATACAGATCTCAGCTTTAATAATTTCCTAATTGGGGACCCTGCAGGCAGTCAAGTGTTATAAGATGCCACAAATTTTCTGCTTGAGACAGGGAAAATAAAATACAATGAACATTCATCACTATACTTTATAGAAAAACACACTTGTCAGCTGAAACTGTGTGAATTCTCAAGGATGTATATATGCATCTTTCAACCTTATTTTCCCTGACTTGGCTTTTCAGGCTAATGAAAAAACACACAATTTTTTTTTTTTTTAATGAACCATTTAATGCTTGACTTCTCAATGCAGTTATATTCTTTATCTCCCACAAAAGAGCACTTTCACTTTTAAATATCTCACTATGGGACTTGTCATGGACTAACCAGTAGGCATGTAATTGTGGATAAGCCTATTTTTTGTTTTTAAAACATAATGTTTAAGATTTCAAATATGCAAATGTAAGAACTGTCATCTGCTATGAATACTGTCTTGTATCAGTCATTATAATGATAGCTTACATAATATACAAGTTAAATATTACTAATTACATTTTCAGATGAGGACACTAAGGCTCTTAAAGAACAGAAACTTGGCTATATATATTTTTTACCACTAGTAGGAACTGGCATCAGAATTTTAACCTAGATTTTTTTGATGTCATTCCATGTCAACTGTTTCTAAGATACTAACCAATTTGGCCTTTTAAAATAATCTTTTCTGGGGAATTTGTTCCTTAGGAGGTATTTATTAGACAATGAATTTCACAGTCACAATAAATACAATGATTTATATTGTATTTGTAATTTATATTTGTATTTATATTGTATTTATAATTAGAATATAGTTTATGTAATGACAATCTAGTAACACAAAAGTTACAGAGTAAATGGTTTATCTAAAGGAATAAAGATTTTTTTTCAAAAACAGTATACTGACAACGCAGTAAATAGCAACATGATGGCATTTTTGTTTCAAATATAGTCATTCTAGTAATCTATGTGGAACAGAGTTCATTAGTTTAATATATGTCTTTTTTTTTTTTTTTTTCATTGACATGCCAAATTTCTTCTCTCCAACACAGCTGCACTGCATTGTTCTGGGTTAGCATGTGGTTGATCTTATTCTCCCCCAATTACTGAGTGATGTCTTTGATGTTAGCAAATATAGGAGAATGTTCTGCAGTAATACCAACACATCACAATGAAAATATATCCGATATTAATATATTTCATTTTCATCTTTAAACAGGAACGTAAACAAAAAAATCTTTTATCCTTATATCTCTAACACATGTTTAAACTGGCTGACTAGCAATGTCAACTGATAACAAAATCTGGCAATTTTTTCTCTTTATTTCATTTACCCTCACCATTCCTCAGACATGCCATCTATTTAATGCATTAGTTCAGTGCATTTCTTTTTCCTGTCTTATTGGAGGTTTTATTCATTTGTGGCTCAACATATAGCAGCTACTTTACTTCTGTGAGGCCAATATTTTTTCACACTTATTCAGCAAGAGGACTTGGTCATACAAAATGAATTTTGTTTCAAGGTTATTTGGCAAGGGTTGTTCTATTACCTGACAGAACCCTTGAGGGTTCATGATACTATTAAATGTTGACACTGCCTCCTAAGTAATGCTGCTCAAATACCACAAGAGTGTTGAAATGGTGTTAATACCACTCAGGTTTTGCAACCATGTACTCTGAAGGTCTGGCAAGGCAAACATTATGGTCTTAACTGAACATTTTCAGTTAGTCTATCACACAGACTTTTTCCTTTTAAGACTTTATTGTTACTTAATTACCACCGATCTGGTTGTTTTCTAGATAGCAGCTCTGAAGGAGATTTGACACAGTGTGGGAAATAGTAATACCACATTATACATTAGTCTTCATTAGGCATACTCATGCTATGAAAATGCCCTAATGTTTCATTAATACTTTCTTTTTTATAAGAACAATGCCTTCTCTAAAAAAAATGGGTTACCAAAAAATACCCAATATTTTGTGTATCACAGAGATGGAAAAGATCATTTGATGTATTCCATTCTATTTTTTTTCATACTGTCCATGGGGTGATGTCCATGTGTGGAGTCTTCTCTTCCAACAACACAAGACTCTACACATGGACATCACCAGATGGTCAACACCGAAATCAGATTGATTATATTCTTTGCAGCCAAAGATGGAGAAGCTCTACAGTCACTAAAAACAAGACCAGGAGCTGACTGTGGCTCAGATCATGAACTTCTTATTGCCAAATTCAGACTTACATTGAAGAAAGTAGGTAAAACCACTAGACCATTTAGGATCTAAATCAAATCCCTTATGATTATACAGTGGAAGTGAGGAATAGTTTTAAGGGACTAGATCTGATAGACAGAGTTCCTGATGAATTATGGACAGAGGTTTGTGACATTGTACAGGAGACAGGGATCAAGATCATCCCCATGGAAAAGAAATGCAAAAAAGCAAAATGGCTGTCTG
>SJYX01014860.1:259310-280760 GCA_006410675.1 Oreotragus oreotragus | reverse complement strand
TCCATCGAGTCCGTGATGCCATCCAGCCATCTCATCCTCTGTCTTCCCCTTCTCCTCCTGCCCCTAATCCCTCCCAGCATCATAATCTTTTCCAATGAGTCAACTCTTCGCATGAGGTGGCCAAAGTACTGGTTTCAGCTTTAGCATCATTCCTTCCAAAGAAATCTCAGGGCTGATCTCATTTAGAATGGACTGGTTGGATCTCCCTGCAGTCCAAGGGACTCTCAAGAGTCTTCTCCAACACCACAGTTAAAAAGCATCAATTCTTTGACACTCAGCTTTCTTCACAGTCCAACTCTCACATCCATACATGACCACTGGAAAAACCATAGTCTTGACTAGATGGACCTTAGTCAGCAAAGTAATGTCTCTGCTTTTGATTATGCTATCTAGGTTGGTCATAACTTTTCTTCCAAGGAGTAAGCGTTTTTTAATTTCATAGCTGCAGTACTTCAGTTAAATTCATCTGAATAAGCCAAGGTAAGTGGTTAGAGAAAAAAGAGGGAGTGCTTTCAGAGTAAACACCTTATTCTTGTTCTTTCAGTGTTAATTTTCTAGTGTCATTCTCCTCCTATATTTGTTTCTAAAATGCAGTCATTTGTATATGTTTGTATTGGCAGTACTTTGTAAATTTCTTGACATATAGTATTATTATTATATACTTCACAAAAATTGGATAGTTGTTTGAATGTATAGCTAAATGTAAATGTACAAAATATGTAGACTGTTTTTTCTCAAAAAACATTTTAAATGTACAGTGTGCCTATTACTCTAAAAGTGTCATTGTTACAATCAGAAAGTACACTGCTTTAAAAAAAAGAAATGTTTCATATATTTGGGAATAACTTTTGAAGCCATTCATTGATTATTGATGGTTACCTCCTACAGGGCTTTGCCAGTACTTTTCCCCATGGTATTTTCTGAACCAGTTGTGTACCAACCAGATACAGCCAATGGAGTGATTTATTTGAAAGTTAGGCATATATCTTTTGTCTAAGGAATAGAAAGAAAATCTGGAATGTCATATTCAGGGAGATGTAACTTTAACTAATCACACACGTTCCCACATCGGATTATGCTGATTTTGGTAACTATGAAACACAGTAATAGAGACTTCTTGGGCTGTACATCATGAGTATAGCTCATATGTTTTAGTGATTATAATTGAAATCAATACCTTACTATCCTTGCATCAAGGAAAATTGTGTGCAATTTCCCTACATCCAAGCTTAACAACAGCCAATTATCTGTGATATTTTGAAAGTAAACTATTAGCAGTATTTTGAGAACATTTTAGTAAGATTTTTTTTTTCTTGAATCTTACAGTATTTAATGGGACAGCTTTCTCAAACTGCAGACTCGTACTTTACCTGGGACACTCTTGGTATTAGCTTGCTTTCCCTGCATAATTATTAATAGTGCTGCCTTTTGTGCTCAGAAATTTGAAGACAGGCTATAGAGGGCTCCACTGAGAGATGAAACTGAGTCCATAAGAAACGTTGCACATATGTCTAAGTGAAAAAGAACAAATATGAGCTCAGAGTTTTCAGTAATGTCATTTTATGTATGACATAGCTAGTAATGACACATATATCCCATCCAAGTAAAGAATAGTATCCTTTTTTTACGAGGTCACTCTGTAAATAAAGCAAGATCTTCAAAGTCTCATTGGAGTGAATATTTTTCATCCTATTTTCTCCCATGCATTGCCAAGGCATTTCTTCACCATTAGGATAAGACCAGTATGTGAAGGATTTATTGACTGTATAGTCTGGACGGTGACATCGTGATGAACACAAACCCTGCTTCTTGCCACTCACACTTCACTTTACAGTGTTGCTGCTGTGCTTAGCAACAGAATGCTGGATGGCACGGAGACATCAATTGATTAGCACTCAAGAACAATGTCGCCCACCAGAACAGGCTACAGACACATTGACAAAGACAATGCTGTGTCTGCAGGCCTGAATGAAGAAACACTTTAAATAGATTGATGGCTGCATTTTAAAGATGTGTGCAATTTGGAAGTTTGTCTTTGTAGGATAAGGCTGCAACCTTAATTATAGAACCATGCATGTTTTGCTGGGATCTTGTCTTTGGTGCTTTATCCTTTTTATTGGTCTATACATCTAGAAAGATAATATATAACATATTAAGGCTCTCTGTTGTCTGCCATTGCAAATCCAAAATTATCCAAACTCTCTTTTTAAAATGCATCCTTAGCCACCTTTTTGTGATAATCAGTGAACATTTTAAACTAGGGCTGGAAAGAATAGCCAATAGAAAAACTGCCTGAAGAATTCTGGAATTCACAAGCTGTCAGCATGAGTTATCTGTTCACAAAGAATGTCTTTTATGAGTAAGTTTGTTTTTATAGAAGGCATTTATTATCTCATTTGGCATAATTTTATGTAGCATATCTTGACCTGTTTGCACTCAGACCTTGGCTACATGCTGCATGGGCCTTGGAAGTAGATGCCACTATTTAAAAAACACACAACCAGGTTACTCAGCTTAGTTTTGAAAAATAAGTCATACTGATTTTTCAAAATTTTTCCTGGGAAACGTCTTGATTGCTGTAGCCTTCCTCTCAAATTTATCTGAAGAGATGCTAGTCGGATAGTAAAAATCTTACTTCAACAAATGCAGTTTATTGCTGCTTTTATATACACATAGATTGCCTGTAGCTGTTGTTTCAGATAGTCTGCATTTACTTAAATGCCAAGATAACGTCTCTTTGGACACAAAATTGACCTATTTATCTAAGATGTTGCAAAAATGCCTCATTTGCTGTGAGAGGCAGCTTTACTTGGAAGATCTGAGATTTCTGGAAAAGAGAAGCCCATGGATTCTGACTCCTTCTGTGTTTGATTATGTATTTTGTGTTTAGTTGTTCAATCCTGTCTGACTCCTTGTGACCCCATGGACTATTGTCCCCAGGCTCCTCTGTCCATGGGGATTCTCCAGGCAAGAATACTGGAGTGGGGTGTCGTGCCCTCTTCCAGGGGATCTTCCCAATCAAGGGATCAAATCCAGGTCTCCCTAATTGCAAGAAGATTCTTTATCATCTGAGCCACCAGGTAAGCCCAAGAATACTGGAGTGGGTAGCTGATCCCTTCTCCAGGGGAACTTCCTAACCCAGAAATTGAACCTGGGTCTCCTGCAATGAAGACAGATATGTATTTTAACCCTGACAATATAACTTGGTTAACTATAGCTGACCTCATTGCTTCTTGGAACACACATACCTGCTGATGGTAAATAAAGGACTGGCCTCTGCATTTGTTTATTAAATTTTATTTCTTCTGGTTGACAATAGTTCCTTTTACTTAAATATTCTATCAATATAAAGTTTGAGCACATTCTCAGGGCTACTTTGTGCTTCGAATGGTCTTACCATGACTTTCCAGTTTGATCTTTTGGTTCAAAGTGAAGTTTTCTAATCTCTGAGGAAGGCATCATCCATAAGCATCTTCTTGTCCTCACTAAACACTGCCCTGGCAGTCACTCCTGAATGGATCCTCTCAGGAACACCTGGTCCATCCTGGTTTTATACCATCAGCATGGTCCTCATTCATGATGACTGACTCAGATCACAAGATTCCAGGATTCTTTTGCTCCCTTATTCCAACTTGCGGTCCCTTGCAGATCTCAGATCCTCAGCCTGGCCACACACTCCAGTAGTGAAGAAGATCCTCTGTAGCTCATGCCTGCTTCAGGCAAGCTCTCAGTTAGATCCCTGTGCACCATCTTCAGCTCCTCTTCTGACTAGAAATGTCTATGAATGTCTAACTGCTGCTTCTCCTCTTTCATGATGATGATGTGCCACAGAGAGCAAGTCTTTTCTTTCAGTTTGCCCTTTGCCCTGTCTTGCAATCATTTTCTCTTCCCCCATCCTAAGTGGTGGAGGAGTGGCTTTTGTCCCTTATCAGAGCCCTGCATGTGCGCTCAGTCACCTCAATCATGTACGACTCTTTGCAACCCAGTGGACTGTAACCTGCCAGGCTCCTCAGTCCATGGAGTCCTCCCAGGCAAGAATACCTAAGTGGGTTGCCATGCCCTCCTCCAGGGGTTCTTTTCAATCCAAGGATTGAACCACATGTCCCGCGTCTCCTGCATGGCAGATGGATTCTTTACCACTGAGCCAATGGGGAAGCCGTATTGAGGCCTTAATCAATATCTTAACAAGTCTTCTATTCTCTATATTTATGTTACAGTCAATACTCACATGTTTATATCTTTTCTAAGTCACAGAAAACTGTCCTTATGTCATTTATATACTATATTCACCCTACACTTGGCTTTGGCAAAAAGCTGTGCTTAGACTTCTCACTTTATCTTGATATTTGAAAAGAAGCTTCTAAAATGTGAGGGAAAAAGGAATGCCAAAGTCAATTATGTTCATTAGATTAAAAGATTATCTAATTTGAAACTCAAAATTGATCAATAAATATTCAGGCTATATTTGAAATTCTTCTGATACAATGTATGCCATTATTTTAATGGGTGTGGAAGCCAGCATACAGCTGAGATTACCAGAAATAGAATTCCATTACTTTCATCTGGAAAATATTACCTTAATTTCATTCTATCCAAGTACACCACTGTTTCCTGAAAAAGACACTTACTCTTAGGCAAGGATGCCATTTTGTCCTAGAGTTGAAAGCCGAATATTCTCAAACTTGATTTTTCTATGACTTGCCATCTCTCCAGAAATTGAATACTAGAGGATACTACATCTTAAGGATTGCATGCTAGAATGCTTGCGTGCTACATCGTTTCAGTAGTGTCTAACTCTTTGTGACCCTGTGGCTAGGCTTTTCTGTCTGTGGAGATTCTTCAAGCAAGAATACTAGAGTGGATTGCTATGCTCTCTTCCCATGGATCTTCCCTACCTATGGCTAGAACCCGAGTCACTTATATCTTCCACATTGGCAGGTGGGATGAGACTGAGAAACTAGCACATCACTTCTTCAGCACCACCTAGGAAGCCCCTTAACCCAGAAAGTGTTCAGTTGATCAGTCGTGTCCATCTCTTTGTGAGCCCATGGACTGTAGCCTATCAGGCTCCTCTGTACATGGGATTTTCCAGGCAAGAATACTAGAGTGGGTTGCCATTTCCTTCTTCAACCTGCAATAGTGAGTCTCAAAATAACTGCATCAGAATTATCAGAGGAGCTTGTCAAATCTCTGCACCAGTTTTCAATTCAGAAGGTCTGCAGTGGGTCCAAGAATGTTCGTGTCCTCCATTGGTAGCTTTGCCACTAGCACAGGCAAGGCTTTCTTTGAGCAGTTGTGCATCTTTCTCCAGTGCAATCACAGCTGCATCTAATTCAAGAGGGATGCAGGCATCCTCACCCCCTAAATAATGACAGGACTCTTTTCTGCCTGCTCACAACGTCTTCAAAGTGGCTCAGTGTTCACATTACTAGCTATCTGTCCTAGATATACAGATGAGTCTTTTTCTACAAATTCTAATCTCTTCAAATATTCTCTTGGTTATAACATTTAGGATTTTTATGTGGAGATTCCTATTCTGTACTTGAAAAGAGTTTCCATATTTTGAAAGTTTAAAATCCAAGAAGGAAGCTTTAAAGGTTATTTTCTTTATTTTTCACTTTTTAATTTTCTTGAAAAAGCTGTCTTTCTTGGTATATTTTTTTCCCTAAAGGGTCAGTTATGACCTTGGGTTCAAATGACTAGAATCCTCTCTCTTCCCTCACCCCAGAGATTGGTATTGACTCTGTGGTATGGATATAAATCCTCATGAGTAATAGGTCTGTCTGATTTATACCTTTATAGCCCAGTAGCTAAGGTATATGTCTTGGGTATAATTATAATTTTGTAAATTCTCTCATGTTATTCAAAAGGTTTATAAGAGGTCTTGATATAAAACCTGGAGCACCCACATTAAACCTTTTGATTGGAGATCTGCAAAATCTTGTAGCATTGAGGAGAATCACTTCTGTATGACTATTCATGAGCAACCTGTAGGAAATTGTTGAGGAGAATCACTTCTGTGCGACTATTCATGAGCAACCTTACTAGAATGATGAGATGCATAATCTACAAGACTCCTTAGCCCAGCACACATGAGGCACATGCTCACTTGCGAACTGATGAGACTCATGTATTGGTCTGGATCCCACATAGCTCTGTGATAGTGTGACCCAGACTGGCCAGACTTGTGATGTTATATTTGCTTCTCCTTGCATGGCCTCCATAAATCTCACCTCTGACTGCAGTTTTCAGTATCTTCTTCTAAATCCCATTCCTTGTCAGATGAATTACATCTTCCTTGGGTCAAGTGACTCTATCATCTAATCCTTATTATGACATAAGCTTATATTTTGCTATAGGTGCCTTAAACATTTGCTTTTCCATGATATTTTATTCTCTTAACAAAGCCTTACTTTAACCAATCAAGTACTTTGACATTAAAATAGACTCTCAGAACACTGTAAGGACATTGTAAGGATATTATTTTTTACATTCCTATCCTGTAAACTGAAAAACTTTTGAGGCAATGTGCATAGCCCAGGTAAACTTGAGCCTTGTGTAAAAAAAGGGCACAACCACATTAGGTATAGGAAGCAGGTAACTTAATTCATTGCTGTAATTGCAGAAAAAGAATAATTAAAGCATAATAATTAGCATAAAATGCAAAAGCAGCATTTGGTAAACAGAGCTCCATATCAGATATAGGGTAAATTTCCCAAGCAAATATCTCCCTCACAGTTGTAAGAACATGGTAATCTAGAACACTGCATCTTTCCATGATAGACAAAGGGGTTTACTGATAATTCCAACCCTACCACTTAGCACAGTGACTTGAGTATGAAAAAAAAAAATCTTAATTTTAATTGAATAGGTTAACAGAAGAGGGAGATGTACATATTAAAGCATTCTGATCAGTTTAGGTTTTTATATTTATACAGAAAGTGGCAATAATCCCAGCTGTTGGTTACCATCTGAACTACCAGTTCAGTTCAGTTCAGTCACTCAGTCGTGTTCTACTCCTTGCCATCCCATGAATAGCAGCACGCCAGGCCTCCCTGTCCATCACCATCTCCCGGAGTTCACTCAGACTCATATCCATCGAGTTCATGATGCCATCCAGCCATCTCATCCTCAGTCGTCCCCTTCTCCTCCCGCCCCCAATCCCTCCCAGCATCAGAATCTTTTCCAATGAGTCAACACTTCGCATGAGGTGGCCAAAGTACTGGAGTTTCAGCTTTAGCATCATTCCTTCCAAAGAAATCCCAGGGTTGATCTCCTTCAGAATGGACTGGTTGGATCTCCTTGCAGTCCAAGGGACTCTCAAGAGTCTTCTCCAACACCACAGTTCAAAAGCATCGATTCTTCGGCGCTCAGCTTTCTTCACAGTCCAACTTTCACATCCATACATGACCACAGGAAAAACCATAGCCTTGACTAGGCGGACCTTAGTCGGCAAAGTAATGTCTCTGCTTTTGAATATACTATCCAGGTTGGTCATAACTTTTCTTCCAAGGAGTAAGCGTCTTTTAATTTCATGGCTGCAGTCACCATCTGCAGTGATTTTGGAGCCCAAAAAAATAAAGTCTGACACTGTTTCCACTGTTTCCCCATCTATTTCCCATGAAGTGATGGGACCGGATGCCATGATCTTCGTTTTCTGAATGTTGAGCTTTAAGCCAACTTTTTCGCTCTCCTCCTTCACTTTCATCAAGAGGCTTTTTAGCTCCTCCTCACTTTCTGCCATAAGGGTGGTGTCATCAGCATATCTGAGGTTATTGATATTTCTCCCGGCAATCTTGATTCCAGCTTGTGTTTCTTCCAGTCCAGCGTTTCTCATGATGTACTCTGCATATAAGTTAAATAAGCAGGGAGACAATATACAGCCTTGACGTACTCCTTTTCCTATTTGGAACCAGTCTGTTGTTCCATGTCCAGTTCTAACTGTTGCTTCCTGACCTGCATACAGATTTCTCAAGAGGCAGGTTAGGTGGTCTGGTATTCCCATCTCTTTCAGAATTTTCCACAGTTTATTGTGATCCACACAGTCAAAGGCTTTGGCATAGTCAATAAAGCAGAAATAGATGTTTTTCTGGAACTCTCTTGCTTTTTCCATGATCCAGCGGATGTTGGCAATTTGATCTCTGGTTCCTCTGCCTGTTCTAAAACCAGCTTGAACATCAGGGAGTTCACGGTTCACATATTGCTGAAGCCTGGCTTGGAGAATTTTGAGCATTACTTTACTAGCGTGTGAGATGAGTGCAATTGTGCGGTAGTTTGAGCATTCTTTGGCATTGCCTTTCTTTGGAATTGGAATGAAAACTGACCTTTTCCAGTCCTGTGGCCACTGCTGAGTTTTCCAAATTTGCTGGCATATTGAGTGCAGCACTTTCACAGCATCATCTTCCAGGATTTGAAACAGCTCAACGGGAATTCCATCACCTCCACTAGCTTTGTTCTTAGTGATGCTTTCTAAGGCCCACTTGACTTCACATTCCAAGATGTCTGGCTCTAGATTAGTGATCACATCCTCATGATTATCTGGGTCGTGAAGATCTTTTCTGTACAGTTCTTCTGTGTATTCTTGCCACCTCTTCTTAATATCTTCTGCTTCTGTTAGGTCCATACCATTTCTATCCTTTATCGAGCCCATCTTTGCATGAAATGTTCCCTTGGTATCTCCAATTCTCTTGAAGAGATCTCTAGTCTTTCCCATTCTGTTGTTTTCCTCTATCTCTTTGCATTGATTGCTGAAGAAGGCTTTCTTATCTCTTCTTGCTATTCTTTGGAACTCTGCATTCAGATGCTTATATCTTTTCTTTTCTCCTTTGCTTTTCGCCTCTCTTCTTTTCAGTGCTATTTGTAAGGCTTCTCCAGACAGCCATTTTGCTTTTTTGCATTTCTTTTCCATGGGGATGGTCTTGATCCCTGTCTCCTGTACAATGTCACGAACCTCATTCCATAGTTCATCAGGAACTCTGTCTATCAGATCTAGGCCCTTAAATCTATTTCTCACTTCCACTGTATAATCATAAGGGATTTGATTTAGGTCATACCTGAATGGTCTAGCGGTTTTCCCTACTTTCTTCAATTTAAGTCTGAATTTGGAAATAAGGAGTTCATGATCTGAGCCACAGTCAGCTCCTGGTCTTGTTTTTGTTGACTGTATAGAGCTTCTCCATCTTTGGCTGCAAAGAATATAATCAATCTGATTTCGGTGTTGACCATCTGGTGATGTCCATGTGTAGAGTCTTCTCTTGTGTTGCTGGAAGAGGGTGTTTGCTATGACCAGTGCATTTTCTTGGCAAAACTCTATTAGTCTTTGCCCTGCTTCATTCCGCATTCCAAGGCCAAATTTGCCTGTTACTCCAGGTGTTTCTTGACTTCCTACTTTAGCATTCCAGTCCCCTATAATGAAAAGGACATCTTTTTTGGGTGTTAGTTCTAAAAGGTCTTGTAGGTCTTCATAAAACCGTTCAACTTCAGCTTCTTCAGCATTACTGGTTGGGGCATAGACTTGGATAACTGTGATATTGAATGGTTTGCCTTGGAAACGAACAGAGATCATTCTGTCGTTTTTGAGATTGCATCCAAGTACTGCATTTCGGACTCTTTTGTTGACCATGATGGCTACTCCATTTCTTCTGAGGGATTCCTGCCCGCAGTAGTAGATATAATGGTCATCTGAGTTAAATTCACCCATTCCAGTCCATTTTAGTTCGCTGATTCCTAGAATGTCGACGTTCACCCTTGCCATCTCTTGTTTGACCACTTCCAATTTGCCTTGATGCATGGACCTGACATTCCAGATTCCTATGCAATATTGTTCTTTACAGCATTGGATCTTGCTTCTATCACCAGTCACATCCACAACTGGGTATTGTTTTTCCTTTGGCTCCATCCCTTCATTCTTTCTGGAGTTATTTCTCCACTGATTTCCAGTAGCATATTGGGCACCTAACGACCTGGGGAGATTCTCTTTTGATATCCTATCATTTTGCCTTTTCATACTGTTCATGGGGTTCTCAAGGCAAGAATACTGAAGTGGCTTGCCATTCCCTTCTCCAGTGGACCATGTTCTGTCAGACCTCTCCACCATGACCCACCCGCCTTGGGTTGCCCTGCAGGCATGGCTTGGTTTCATTGAGTTAGACAAGGCCCTGGTCCTAGTGTGATTAGATTGACTAGTTTTCTGCCAGTATGGTTTCAGTGTGTCTGCCCTCTGATGCTCTCTTGCAACACCTACTAACTTACTTGGGTTTCTCTTACCTTGGGCGTGGGTTGTCTCTTCAGGGCTGCTCCTTACCTTGGAAGAGGGGTATCTCCTTACTGCCACAGTTCCTGACCTTCACCGTGGGACAGCTCCTCTAGTGCGCAGCCCTTGCTCCTCGAGTTGTTTCTCCCGGCCGCTGGCTGTGGCCTCGGGCTCAGGGTGGCTCCTCCGGGTCACCACCCCTGGCCTTGGGCGCGAGGTGGCTTCTGCCGGCCGCCCCTGACCTCGGACACGGGGTAGCTCCTCCCGGCCGCCACCCTGACCTCAGATGCGGGGTGTCTCCTCCCAGCCGCCACCGACCTCGGATGAGGAGAAGCTCCTCCCGGCCGCCACTGACCTCAGACACAGGGTAGCTCCTCTAGGCCGCCCGCGCTTAGTGCGCCAGCCTGGCTCTGGCCAGCGGCCCGCCCTTAGTGCGCCGGCCCCGCTCTCGCAAGCGGCCCAGGGAAATCCAAATTTATGGCAGAACATCTTAAAGTTTAGAAACTTTGAATTCTTTATACACTTAAAGATTATTGAAGGTTCGAATAGCTTTTTAATGAGCTATATATATTAATATTTACAGTGTTAGAACTTAGAGCAGAATTTTTTGTAATTTACTTAAAATACTGATCTGTGGTTGTGGTTTAGTCACTAAGTCATGTCCAACTTTTGTGACCCCATTGACTGTAGCCCACCGGGCTTCTCAGTCCATAGGATTTTTGAGGCAACAATACTGGAATGGGTTGCCATTTCTTTCTCCAGGGGATCTTCATGACCCAAGGATCGAAACTGGGTTTGCTGCACTGCAGGCAGATTCTTTACCAACTGAGCCACCAGGGAAGCCCAAAATAGTAATCTACTACATGTTAAGTTAAATACATTTTTAAGCAAAATAACTTGATTTTTGAAATCACAAAACAATTTTAGTCAGAATAGTGACATTAACATAAATAAAATTTAATGTCTGTCAATAGCAGTTGGATTCTCATAACTGCTTGCACACTTAATCCATTGTGATATCACATGTAATGTAGCCTCTGGAAAACTCCACTGTACGCTTGTGAGATAATGAGTGTGAAAAATACAAATAAGGTATCTGTGTTATGAAGACTTGACTTTACTGATCCCCTAAAAGATTTCATAGAAATTCAGAGATCCCTAATTCATATTTTGAAAACTGTTGACTTGGGTGTTTCTTGATAATTTCCTTGTTTTGTTATAGCTGTTACAGCACCTCAACATTAAAAAAAAAAGTAAAAGTAAAGAGTCCACAGAGTAAAATTAGGAAAATACAGGGAAAACCTGATCTTTCTCTTTTTTGTTGTTGTTTAGTCACTTCAGTCATGTCTCACTCTTTTGTGACCCCATGACTGTAGCTCACCAGGCTCCTCTCTCCATGGGATTTTCCAGATAAGGGAAGTGATTTAGCTGTCTTCCTTGGGAATCATTGCTCAACATTTCAAATCTCTAGTTTCACATTAATATCATCTTAAAGTCCTTTGCAACTCAAGTTGATTAGCTTTGTGCCTATGTAAGAAAATATTTTTCCAGAATGGTCCATTTTATCTGCTGCTCTGTAGCCTCTATTTCAAGGAGAATTAACATAGCAGTACAGCATTTTTTTTTACTTTAGATAATATTATCTTTATATAATAAGATGAAGATTTTCTCCTTACAGCTTGGAGAGATTTGTGGTTAAAATTTAAAATCTTATTGAGATCTGGAAACCTAGTTTTGCAAACACCTTTAAGCCCAGATTATTTTCAAATCTTTTTATGAAAGTGTATTAACTTGATATTTCCAATTCAATTTTTTCTTAGAAATATTTTGCCTTAAGTAAATATAAGTAAATTTATTTCCTAGGTAATATATCACCCTTAAAGGAAAGCAGCATCCCTAAACATTACTAAAGGAAACCTCACCATGTAAATGTCTTTACAACAGAAGGCTTTGTCATTCTCTGAATGTGCAAGTGGTATGTGATCATGAATGTCTCATTATAAGCGTCTGTGCAAAGTTTCCAGATTCATACCATAATGTCTATGCACTGGATAATTTATCATAGTGCCATCTGTTTATAAAACGTAGTTGCCAACATGGTTGGATTATCAAGAAAATAAATTATTTTGTGTCTTTATGTAAATGCTTCTGATGATATATGTATGTGAATTCTGCATAGATCATTAGCTTTTAAAGGCAAAACAACACTGCAAAGATGGACTAACCATTGAAAATAAATATAATTTGAAGCAAAGCAATAGCTCTACTAAAATGTTAACAAAGTATTAGGTGTTTCAGTCAGTTCATTAAAAAAAAAAAAGAGTGGTCATTTGGGAGGACAAATCTGTACTTCTAGATTTTTTTCTCTCCACCAATTTTGCTAGTAAAATATGGACTTAGAACCTATTTCATTATAAACAGACTATGTTTACATGGCTATTACTTAGTACATAATTACAACTGTTTCCTCTTAGCACTTACTAAAAATTATATCATAAGTGATCAACAGTGGAAATAGAATGCAGCTCACTCAAGCTCTCATATCTCTGAAAAAATGATGTTAAATTGTAACTCACAGAAATTCTGGCTACAAAGGAATTTAAAGTCAGTTGATCAAGTTCCTTTATTTTGTGCCTGGAAAAATTATTATTCAGAATGGATAAATTTTCATGGGTAAGAGAGAGTTGTTACATCAAGGTTTTCCAGAGAAATAGGACCATTAGAAGATATGCACATATATGGAGAAAGAAATGGGGGGGATTTATTATAAGAACTGAGCTTGTGTGATTTTAGAGATGCAAATCTCCTACTCTTTTGCATTCAGGTGGCTTTATTTCTTCCATCCCTTTTCTGATTTTCAACTGATGCTTATTGTCCAAACAAAACCATCTCCGGCTCTTCTAATTATTTTCTGGCGGTTCCTTCCTCATTCCCAGAGCAGAAAAAAAAAAAAAAAATGTGTATTTCAATCTTGTCAATCTCCTGTGACATAATTTGCAAGTTTAAGTGAATCAATATTTATTTTCTACAACAAATATTCTAACTTGAATTCTAACTGAAACTATGAGAGAAAACCTTTCAACCCTTTAGGACAGTCCTTGAAAATTTCACTAATTGAAAGAAATGGAATTCAATTTTCTGATGAGAATAAGTATAGATTTCACTATGACAATTATATTTGTCAATATTTCCTTTCTTTACTAAAAAGAGCTATGTCTGCTCAATGTTATGTTTTAAGATGTAATGTAAAAAGTTCTTTTAAATTTTTCTCATTTTAATAGTTAAAAGATGTAGCTACTGATTTCAACATTAATTTTTATCAGGAATGAATAAAATACATTTGGGCTATATAACACTTTTCCTCCAGTTATGAAATGTTTGATAAAAGATATTAATGTGTCTTATTTATCTCTATATCAGCAGTACATGTCATCCAATAGAGGCATTATCCAATACTTCTTATTTTAAAAATATGACTATGTGACTTATATTATGGAAACTTGATTTTGGATTTCTACTAGAATTGTAATCATAAAATTGCACATTATTTTTCTATGCCTTTAACACAATTCATAAATATTTATTTGCTATTAACAATTTTTTTTATACTTAAATAAATTCAAGAATTGCCGGGGTCCAGCCTTGATGGATCCAGGGTGATTCGAAGGTGGGGATGGAGTCGGCATCCTTGGAAATAGCTTAATTAATTACAGATAGAGAGAGATTAGAAAATAAGCAGAAAAAAAGAGGCTGAATAACTTGATTTGCATGAAATACCAATCACCACCTATGCAGGCCGCAGGCATCTTCCCATTCTCCTGAAGGAGAGGAGGCACTGAGGCCCCCCTGGTCCGATCTTAGAAGCCCAGGCAAAATTAGCAGGCTTGGTGGGTACCCCTGAACCAGATGGGAATTTGGCCAGAAAATAGTAGGAGAGAAAAAGATGCTGAATAACTTGGTTTACATGGAATACCAATAAAATTCCTAGACAAGGAATTTGCACCATCTACGTTGGGCCACTGGTGCCACTTGAATATTGGAAGGTGCCCTTCCTTGGGCTCCTTGCATGGGCTTGAAAGCCGGGACAAGTAAGTAGACTTGGAGGATACCCACGCTCCAGATGGGAATTCAGCCAGGAAAACAGGGGGCAAGAAAGAACGACATGAGGGAATCAGTCTTTCAGGAAACTGATCAGATTTCTTTATTTTTGGGTTTGCTTATATACCTTTTGTTACACATAGGGATGAATACAGAGTCACACGGGGATCAGCAGTCCTGATCTTTATCAAAATCAGGTGCTTCACATAAATGTGGGCTTCCCTGGTGGCTCAGCAGTTAAAGCATCTACCTCCAGTGCGGGAGACCTGGGTTTGATCCCTGGGTCGGGAAGATCCCCTGGAGAAGGAATTGGCAATCCACTCCAGTATGCTTGCCTGGAGAATCCCATGGACGGAGAAGCCTAGTAGGTTACAGTCCATGGGGTTGCAAATAGTCGGACACGACTGAGCGACTTCACCTTCCTTCACCTTCACATAAATGTATAAAAAAAGGTCTTAGGGGTTTTACATCATCTGCTGGCCATGAAGCCTGCTGACATTTATGACCCTTTCTTTCTGATAACCAGAAAACTTATTTTTTCCAAGGGTGTTTTTTCTTAAACCAGGCACCACCCTCCAAATAAAGTTGTGTTCCTATAGGGTGAGGGTATAGTGAGTTACAATCAAGAAAGGGATTTATTTAACCCAAGGTTAACATGATTAATCTTAAAGGTTAATACTTATTTCTCCTATATGCTAGTTGTATTCATTATAAGAGCAGGGAATATGGAGATTTAGCAGCAAACATCAGCCCAACAAATGAAAATCCTTTCACCAATGTTCCCCTTAAGATCTATTTAGTCTTAAGATAGCGATAAAGTTACATTTTTACATAGCAAGGACATAGTGATTTATAACAAAGTACAGTGATCTGTAACAAAATAGAAAATTCATTAACTCGAAAAGTCTAATATTGCTAACATCAAAAACTACTATCTTTCCTTTTCTATATTCCAAATACATTGATTGATATACTCCCAGGTGCCTAAGGATATGGAGACCATGTGGCAATCATTGATTCAACAAGAAGAAAAGCCCTGTGCTAATTAAGACCTTCAAAGTACTCCAAAACTCTCTTTACTGTTTATGGTTGAGAGGTAGTAAACAATCATGTGCCAGCAGAGAGGTTTGACCTGAGACACCCTTGTTCCATCCAGGGCAGGAAATTAGCAGCAATTATTGGCACAACAAACGAAAAACCCTTTACCAATATAATTCCTAACCAACCCACTATACTAATAATTTCTAACTTCCCAAAAGAATTTGCCTTTAGTAAGTCTGAAACATCTCATGCCTCTCATGGTTGGGAGGCTGTAAACAATCACATGTGGCTGGACGAACCTGTACAGGCAGGCTAGATAACCTTCAGAGTTCGTAAGTTGAAACACTCTTGTCACACCCAGGAATTTTTTTTAACTTGGAGCTGCAAGTTAATTCCTTCTCCAAGAGAAATAGTTATGGGAGAGAGCCCCCCGTAAAGTCAGAGATGTAGGTGAGAGCATAAAACAGACTCTGGTTTTGTGGTTAGATGCTCGGGAACAGGGGGTTTCCTGAGGCTTGATCACACCTTTGCATATGCCAAGCTTCCTTCCTCATGACCTTTGCCATGCGTGGAGTTCCTCACGCTGGCTCCCAGCAAAGAATCTTATGCTATCTTTATTTCTTCCCATTAGAAACAGTTCTGATTAAAATATCTTACACTAGAGAATATTGTAAATTGGAAGTGGTCAGAAAAGAAATGGAAAGAGTGAACATGGACATTTGAGGAATCGGTGAACTAAAGTGGACTAGAAAGGGTGAATTTAACTCAGATGACCATTATATCTACTATTGTGGGCAAGAATCCCTTAGAAGAAATGGAGTGGGCATCATAGTCAACAAAAGGCCTTAGGAACCGTCACTAAAACAAAACTAGCAGAGGTGATGGAATTCCAGTTAAGCTATTTCAGATTCTAAAAGATAATGCTGTGAAAGTGCTGCACTCAATATATCAAAAAATTTATAAAACTCAGCAGTAGCCACAGGACTGGAAAAGGTCTGTTTTCATTCCAATCCCAAAGAAAGGCAATCCCAAATAATGTTCAAACTACCACATAATATATTCCTCTCACATGCTAGTAAAGTAATGCTCAAAATTCTCCAAGCCAGGCTTCAACAGTACATGAACCATGAACTTCAGATGTTCAAGGTGGATTTAGAAAAGGCAGAAGAACCATAGATCAAATTGCCAACATCCTCTGAATCATCAAAAAACAAGACAATTTCAGAAAAACATCTACTTCTGCTTTATTGACTATGCCAAAGCCTTTGACTTTGTGTATCACAACAAACTGTGGAAAATTCTTAAAGAGGTGGGAATACCAGACCACTTGACTGGCCTTCTCCATAGAAATTTCTATACAACTCAATAAGCTACAGTTAGAACTGGACATGGAACAACAGACTGGTTCCAAATTGGGAAAAATTACACCAAGTCTATATATCGTTTCCTTGCTTATTTAGCTTATATGCAGAGTATATCATGAGAAATGCTGGGCCGGATGAAGCACAAGCTTGAATCAAGATTACAGGGAGAAATATAAATAACCTCAGATATGTATGTGACACCACCCTTATAGCAGAAAGCGAAGAAGAACTAAAGGGCCTCTTAATGAAAGTGAAAGAGAAGAGTGAAAAAACTGGTGAAAACTCAGCATTCAGAAAACTAAGATCATGGTATCTGGTCCCATCACTTCATGGCAAATAGATGGGGAAACAATGGAAACAGTGACAGAGTATTTTTGGGGCTCCAAAATCACTGCAGATGGTGACTGCAGCCATGAAAGTAAAACACACATGCCCCTTGGAAGAGAATTATGACCAACCTAGACAGCATATTAAAAAGTAGAGACATTCCTTTGCCAAGAAAGGTCTGTCTAGTCAAATCTATGGCTTTCCCAGTAGTCATGTATGGATGTGAGCTGTTGCTGCTGCTGCTAAGTCGCTTCAGTTGTGTCCAACTCTGTGCTACCCCATAGACGGCCGCCCACCAGGCTCCCCCATCCCTAGGATTCTCCAGGCAAGAATACTGGAGTGGGTTGCCATTTCCTTTTTCAATGCATGAAAGAGAAAAGTGAAAGTGAAGTTGCTCAGTCATGTCTGACTCCTAGCAACCCCATGGACTGCAGCCTACCAAGCTCCTCTGTCCATGGGATTTTCCAGGCAAGAGTACTGGAGTGGGGTGCCATTACCTTCTCCAATGGATGTGAGAGTTGGGCTATAAAGAAAGCTGAGTGCAGACGAATTGATGCTTTTGAACTGTGGTGTTGGAGAAGACTCTTGAGAGTCCTTTGGACTGCAAGGAGACACAACCAGTCCATCCAAAAGGAAATTAGTCCTGAATATCCATTGGAAGGACTGATGCTGAAGCTGAAACTCCAATACTTTGGCCACCTTATGTGAAGAACTGACTCACTGGAAAAGACACTGTTGCTGGGAAAGATTGACGGTGGAAGGAGAAAGGGATGACATAGGATGAGATGGTTGGATGGCATCACTGACCTGATGGACATGAGTTTGAGTTAGCTCTGTTAGTTGATGGTGGACAGGGAATCCTGGCGTGCTGCAGGCCATGTGGCCACAAAGAGTTAGACAGGACTGAGTGGCTGAACTGAACCAAACCGAACTGAGAAAATGTTGTATTACATAAATAAATTCATCACCAATATTTTTTTTTAAGTATACAGAGCATAGAAATAATAACACATCTTGGTAGGAGTGAATGTAATAAGTTTATATTGATTGTAAACTGCTATTTTGACACTTCATTATTGTTTAGTTGTTTAGTCGTGTCTGACTCTTTTGCCACTGCATGGACTGCAGCACACCAGGTTCAGCTGTCCCATGGGTTTATCCCAGCAAGAATGCTGGAGTGGGTTGTTATTTTCTCCTACAGGGGATCTTCCCCACCCAGTGGTTAAAACTCAGTCTCCTGTGGCTCCTTCATTGGCAAGCAGATTCTTTACCTCTTGAGTTACTTAGGAAGCTCTAAAAAAGAGTAGATGTGTGTGTGTGTGTGTGTGTGTGTGTGTGTGTATGACTGGTACACTTTGCTATACAGCAGAAAGTAGCACAATGTTGCAAATCAACCATACTCCAATAAAAATTAAAAACATTGGGGTTTTCAGTCCATCCTAAAGGAAATCAATCCTGAATATTCATTGGAAGAACTGATGCTGAAGCTGAAACTCCAATACATTGTCCACCTGATGTGAAGAACTGACTCACTGGAAAAGACGCTGATGCTGGGAAAGATTGAAGGCTGGAGGAGAAGGGGATGACAGAGGATGAAATGGCTGGATGGCACCACTGGACAAGAATTTGAGTAAGCTCTGGTAGTTGGTGATGGACAGGGAAGCCTGGCATGCTGCAGTCCATGGTGTCACAGAGTCGAACTCGGTTGAGCAACTGAACTGAATTGAACTTAAAGTTACAGTAAAGGTGAGTTGGGGCTCTTATCTGGCGGCTTGATTGAGAAACAATCTGCTTTCAAGTCCACTTGGATTTTTGGCAGAATTTATTTCTTTGTAGCTGGAGGATCAAGTACCCCAGATTCTGATTGACTTGAAATCCAGGGTCGTTCTCAGCTCTTAGAGGCTGCCTAAGTTCCTGGAGGCTGTTGCACCTCCTAGTAGGGATTAGCTTTCCCAACATGTCACTGTACTTCATTGTGACAAAGCATGCAGCATCTCTAGAGCAGGTCTGCCAGCAAGATGGAGATTTATTCAATGTAACAGAACAACAGGAGTGACATTCATCACCTTTGCCAAATTCCATTGATTAGAAGCCAGTCACTGGTCCTATTCACACACGTGGGAGAGTCCTACACAAAAGTGTTAACCTCCATTTGCTGGGATCACCACACAGCGGCAGAGGAACCTTAGAGTCTGTCAGCCTTATTCAGTATAGACAGATTTTATCAGCCCCACATGAAAACTGCAGAAACAAAACTTTCTCTCAAGTCACCACTAGCAAAATGACGATGCTAAGACTTAAAAATAAATCTTTCTTATTCTCAGAATTAAAACCTCAATATGATGAAATGTTTATATCTTTTTTTCTTTTTCTTTTTTTTTCTCTATGCAGTATTCACCCCTTAGTATCCACCATGGCCCTTGTTGGAAGATGATGTGTTTTAGATGCTTGCACTTCACACTGTTTTCTGAAATTTAACATGCACAGAGGCCAGGCAGCAGAAATAGGACCCTAAGATGTAGTTTAGAAAAAGACACCCCAAGGCAAGCAGAAAATAAAATAACTCAATGAAGACAAGAGGAAAATGGACTGAAGAACAGAGGAAATAATATGATTGAAATGAAGAAAAACAAACAAGCAAACAAAAAAAAAAAACCTCTCTTTCATACACTTTGCATGTTATATCTGGAATTTTTAAAATTGCAGCCATAGCTATATATACAAATTATAGGTGGCAAATTACTATCCTGAGTGCTGCATATTTTAATAATGTAAAAGTGAAGCAGGCAGCTATTTCCTCTCCTTTGGGCAGGATGACAGAAGTGATCCTGAATGGAGAGTGAGCAAGAACTTACAGAGACTTGGATGAAAAGGCAAGAAGCTCAACAAAGCCCAACACACTCATCAACATGAAGGGACCAGAATCTGAGGTATAAGGCTTGAGGTATAAGGCCAGGGACCAAAGAGACAGGATCAGAGAGTTAGATAAGCAGGAAGACCTTCAGAATTTTATTCTGGGAAAACACCTAAGAGCTAGGTTGCATTTAAGGATAATTTCTTGCTGCTCATCTATCTGGAGCCTGTGTCACAAGGAGAGCAGACTGTGGCAGAAACAGATATATATCTTGCAACATAGGAAATCTTGAATGTTCTTTGCTTTAGTCATCTTCTGTAAGGCTTCTCATTCATTCATAATCTACAGCAGGGATTAACAGGGACAAAAATACCCTCTCTCATAAACTTATATTCCAGTCAGGGGAATCAAACACTTTAACATAATAAGCATTCATATTATACAGTGGTAAGTGAAAAGGACCTTGGAAAACGAAAAGCAAACGAGGGGTCTAGAAGAGTTAATTACTGAATAGTTGCAACTGAGACAACGTAACATTTTAAAAACTCTTGAAGGAAGTAAAAGTATAAGCTAAACAATCTGATTCTNCTCATTTGAAAAGACCCTGATGCTGGGAAGGATTGAGGGCAGGAGAAGAAGGGGATGACAGAGGATGAGAGGGTTGGATGGTATCACCAACTTGATGGACATGCGTTTGGGTAGACTCCAGGAACTGGTGATGGACAGGGAGTTCTGGTGTGCTGTGGTTCATGGGATCACAAAGAGTCAGACATGACTGAGTGACTGAATTGAACTGAACTGAAAAACACTGAGATGAGATCCTATGTACTGTGCCTGTGGAATAACAAAGAGGAAAGTGCATCTCAAGTGGACTAAGCAAAAGTGTAGGTAGTTATAGATGATGACAGAAAGGTTCTATGGGAGGTTTATCACATAGAACTGTGTAAAACTTTAACAGGGTCTGGGTTTTACCCCTAGTGAAATGAGAAGCCATTGGCAAGTATAGACAAACACCAGAAAAACCTGGGGTTTCATTAGCCCCATATTGTACCTGAAGGGAGGCTTTCCTGTGCTCACCTGTGGCTGATTTTTATCTCTACTCTTCCTATCTCCAAGTACTAATAATCATATCAGACTTACCAAAGTCTCCTGATCTTGTAGTTGCCCTTATTTTCAGCCAGAGGTAGCCATTTGTGTTATTTTAACATGGTTTGGGAAACAATAGGGCTTCCCTGGTGGCTCAAAAGCATGAACAGTATGAAAAGGCAAAATGACAGGATACCAAAAGAGGAACTCCCCAGGTCATTAGGTGCCCAATATGCTACTGGAGATCAGTGGAGAAATAACTCCAGAAAGAATGAAGGGATGGAGCCAAAGCAAAAATAATACCCAGTTGTGCATGTGACTGGTGATAGAAGCAAGATCCAATGCTGTAAAGAGCAATATTGCATAGGAACCTGGAATGTCAGGTCCATGAATCAAGGCAAATTGGAAGTGGTCAAACAAGAGATGGC
>SJYX01014860.1:241667-254062 GCA_006410675.1 Oreotragus oreotragus | reverse complement strand
CAGTACTTTGGCCACCTCATGCGAAGAGTTGACTCATTGGAAAAGAATCTGATGCTGGGAGGGATTGAGGGCAGTAGGAGAAGGGGACGACCGAGGATGAGATGGCTGGATGGCATCACGGACTCGATGGACGTGAGTCTGAGTCAACTCCGGGAGATGGTGATGAACAGGGAGGCCTGGCGTGCTGCGATTCATGGGGTTGCAAAGAGTCGGACACAACTGAGCGACTGAACTGAACTGAACTGGGAAACAATGTATAGGGGTTGACAAATACTCTTATAATAAACAATATCTGATGGATGTGCTTTAGAATTTTATTTTTCATGTTGATGTTTTGGTATTGTAATAACATTAAAAAATCTGTTTACATCTGCAAATAATTGTTTTGATGAATTTATGGACCACCAATTTCTGATGAGAGTGATCTGTGTTACACTGGATCCAGGACTGAGGCCTATGGTACCTACAGTTCGTGTTCTGATGTCTCATATTTTCTGTATGTGTCTTCTGTTGCTAAGTCGCTTCAGTCGTGTCCGACTCTGTGCGACCCCACAGACACCAGCCCACCAGGCTCCCCCGTCCCTGGGATTCTCCAAGCAAGAACACTGGTGTAGGTTGCCATTTCCTTCTCCAATGCATGGAAGTGAAAAGTGAAAGTCGCTTAGTCATGTCCGATTCTTAGCGACCTCATGGTCTGCAGCCCACCAGGTGCCTCGGTCAATGGGATTTTCCAGGTGAGAGTACTGGAGTGGGGTGCCATTGCCTTCTCCAGTATATGTCTTCAGACTCTGTTAAATAGGTAATGATTCACTCCTTCACACTTCTGATTTTAATATTCCCTAAACACTACTTTCCTCTTCCTTCACCCCTTGTTTTTACTCTCACAAGGGCAGCCAATTATTTGGTTGCTGAGTAAAAGCCATTGTTGTGCATTTTTTCCCATCTAATTGAGCTAATCTACCAAAATATATAAACAATGGGATTTTGTCTTTTCTTCCATTTTCATTTCAATCTAGTGTAAGATGGAAAACAAGTGAGTTTTTGCTCTACAGACTTAAATCCTTCCACAGTCGTGCTCTTGCAGGCTTGGCCTGGGAGTCACTCCACTGGACTCTTATTTAAGCTGTGTCCACCAAGGTAGTCATGGAAGGCTGACATTTTGGCCTATTTTATCTGTTTCTCTATTTGTTAGGGATATTGAGAGTGGTGAGAGGTATTTCAAATCTTAGATATTCTTCATAGACAAAATTCTACATTGGTATCAAACTCAGCACATTTGTTTTCAACTTTGTATTACAATTTTACTTGTAAATCTCATTCTTCCAATGGTAATAGGTTGCTACTTGGTGACAGAATTGCCACACATTCTAGTCCATTTGACTTAGCTAGAAGAATAGGTATATGATTTATGTCTCTCTGTTAAAAACAACAAAATATGACCCATGTAAAATTATCTATCTCATACTGCAAGCAAAATACACCAACATAGATCATTCTATTTTTACTGAGGAAAATTTCTGTGTAAGGAGCTTATGCATAGATTTCACATATGTAATTAATTGTGTCCAATGCATATGTCCACATAAGGCAACACCTTAACTGAGACAGAGGATACATTCATCACTTTAGGAAGTTTCAGATCACTTTCACAGAATATGATTCTTAAGAGAATGGAGTTGGTGGGGGCAAAATTGGGGAAAGATCCAATTTAGAATTAACAGAATATCCAGGCATTAATGTGGTTCAAAAAGTGTTACTTACAAGAGTGTTGTACAAGTGAAAACTCTCAGGGTGAAAAAAAAAAATGGATGAGAAGACTGGAACACTTAAGGAAATAAGCCCCTTCAGTGTTTCTCAATCAATATCACTTTGTTGAAGCATTAATCTTAAACACAGCTTCACCTACTGTTGACTAGAAGGTAGACAGCTTCCTCAGGACCTTTAGCCTTGTTCTTAACCAAACTAATGGCAGATACAGTTTAGCCAGGTGATCAAGGTGTCTCCTCGTATTAACAGCTGTCTCTCAGGTGTGGCATCATGAGTGAGTAAAAAGCCATGTATGTGGGTCCTCTCTGTGGAAGAGCCTCCACCACCCTCGGAATGCATGGGATGTTTGCTTTTTTCCTAATAACTGAGATATGTTATATAAGTTCAAAACATACAACTTGATTATTTGATACAAGTATATGCTGTGAAATGATTACTACAAAATTAATTAACACATTCCATCATCTCACATAATCACCATGCTGTGTATGTGTTATTGTTTAGTCACTAAGTTGCATCTGACTCTTTCATGACCCAGTGGACTGTAGCCTCCAGGTATCCCTATCCGTGGGATTTCCCAGGCAAGAATAATGGAGTAGGTTGCCATTTTCTTCTCTAGAGGATCTTCCTGACCTATAAACTGAACTGGGTCTCCTGCATTTCTTGCATTGGTAGCCAGATTCTTTACCACTGGGAAACCTTATATATGTTATGATGAGAACAGTTATTTTCTTAGCAACTTTCAAGTATATCATACAGTATTGTTAATTATAGTCATCATACTGTACTTTAAGTCCTGGAATTTATTCTTCTTAGAGCTAGAAATTTATAGTTTTTGACCAGTATCACCCCATTTTCTTCATCCCTAACCCCTGGCAACTATTATTTTACTCTCATAGAAGGAGAGTTTGTTTCCCTCAGCTTAGTTCACCTCAGTCACTCCGCTGTATCTGACTCTTTGTGAACCTATGGACTACAGTACACCAGGATTCCCTGTTCATCACCAATTCCAGGAGCTTACTCAAACTCATGTCCATTGAGTCAGAGATGCCATCTAACCATCTCATCCTCTGTCATCCACTTCTTCTCCCACCTTCAATCTTTCCCACATCAGAGTCTTTTCCAATTAGTCAGTTCTTTATAACAGGTGACCAAAGGATTGGAGCTTCAGCTTCAGCATCAGAACTTCTAATGAATATTCAGGACCAGTTTCCTTTAGGATAGATTGTTTGGATCTCTTTGCTGTCCAAGGAACTCTCAAGAGGCTTCTCCAACACCACAGTTCAAAAGCACCAATTCTTCTGTGCTCAGCTTTCTTTATAGTCCAATTTTCACATCCATATATGACAACTGGAAAAACCACAACTTTGACTAGATGGACTTTTGTTGGCAAAGTAATGTCTCTGCTTTTTAATTTGCTGTTTAGGTTGGTTATAACTTTTCTTCCAAGGAGCAAACGTATTTTAATTTCATATTGAAGTCACCATCTGCAGTGATTTTGGAGACCCTAAAATTAAAGGATGTCACTGTTGCCATTGTTTCCCCATCTATTTGCCATGAAGTGATGGGACCAGATGTCATGAGAGCTTTGTTTTCTGAATGTTGGATTTTAAGCCAATTTTTAAACTATCCTCTTTCACTTTCATCAAGAGGCTCTTTAGTTCTTCTGTGCTTTCTGCCATAAGGGTGGTGTCATTTGCATATCTGAGGTTATTTATATTTCTCCTGGCAATCTTGATTCCAGCTTGTGCTTCATCCAGTCTGGCATTTCTCATGATGTACTCTGCATGTAAGTTAAATAAGCAGGGTGAAAATATACAGCCTTGAACTCCTTTCTTGATTTGGAACCAGTTTGTTGTTCCATGTTCAGTTCTAACTGTAGCTTATTGAGTTGCATAGAGATTTCTCAGGAGGCACATCAAGTGGTCTGGTATTCCTGTCTCTTTAAGAATTTTCCAGTTTGTTGTGATTCAAACAGTCAAAGGCTTTGGCATAGTCCATAAAGCAGAAATAGATGTTTTTCTGAAACTCTCTTGTTTTTTTTGATGTTCCAGAAGATGTTGGCAATTTTATCTCTGGTTCATCTGCCTTTTCTAAATCCAGCTTGAACATCTGAAGTTCACAGTTCACATACTGTTGAAGCCTGGCTTGGAGACTTTTGAGTGTTACTTTGCTAGCGTGTGAGATGAGTGCAATTGTGCAGTACTTTAAGCATTCTTTGGCATTGCCTTTCTTTGGGATTGGAATGAAAACTGATCTCTTCCAGTCTTGTGGCCAATGCTGAGTTTTCCACATTTGCTGGTATATTGAATGCAGCCCTTTCAACACATACTGTTGAAGCCTGGCTTGGAGACTTTTGAGTGTTACTTTGCTAGCGTGTGAGATGAGTGCAATTGTGCAGTACTTTAAGCATTCTTTGGCATTGCCTTTCTTTGGGATTGGAATGAAAACTGATCTCTTCCAGTCTTGTGGCCAATGCTGAGTTTTCCACATTTGCTGGTATATTGAATGCAGCCCTTTCAAGCATCATTTTTTAGGATTTGAAATAGTTCAACTGGAATTCCATCACTTCCACTAGCTTTGTTCATAGTGATGCTTTCTAAGGCCCACTTGACTTCACATTCCAGGACATCTGGCTCTAGGTGAGTGATCACACCATTGTGATTATCTGGGTTGTGAAGATCTTTTTTGTATAGTTCTTCTGTGTATTCTTGCCACCTCTTCTTAATATTTTCTGCTTCTGTTAGGTCCATACCATTTCTGTCCTTTATCGAGCCCATCTTTGCATGAAATGTTCCCTTTGTATATCTAATTTTGTTGAAGAGATCTCTAGTCTTTCCCTTTCTATTGTTTTCCTCTATTTCTCTGCAATGATCGTGGAGGACGGCTTTCTTATCTCTCCTTGCTGTTCTTTGGGAGTCCACTTTCAAATGGGTATATCTTTCCTTTTCTCCTTTGCTTTTGGCTTCTCTTCTGTTGACAGCTATTTGTAAAGTCTCGTCAGACAACCATTTTGCCTTTTTGCATTTATTTTTCTTGGGGATGGTCTTGATCACTGCTTTCATTGATCAATGCCACAAACCTCCATCCCTAATTCTTCAGACACTCTATCAGATCTAATCCTTAGTGTTGCCTTAGACACCATATATAAGTGATATCACATAGTATTTGTCATTTCCTGACTTGTCACTTAGTGTAATGTTGAAATGGTTGCTTTTTTCATTTGAAATGAAATAAAAATGTACTCTTTAAAACTAACAAATTACTCTTTCTAGCCATCAGCTGGATTTTTCCAGCTAGGCATAATTTGATATTTTACTTTTTGCCCACCTAAAATGGCTTAGCAATTTCATTTTTGAGAAAAAAAAAGTAAGAAAGATTTAAAAAGATGCAAATTAGTAAAATACCTCTAAATATCTTATGAGTTTGCAAACCAATCAACCAAACCAAAACAAAAGTTAAATGACAAGAAAGTAAATAAAATGGCATTTAAATTATATATTATCAAAGGAAATAGTAGAGGAAATTTCCTCTAAGTTTTTAATACTTAGAGTGCTACACTATGTCTGTGAGATGATGATGATGAAGGTGATTGCCGAGCTTAATTTTTTTCTCCTAGTGTCAGCCTCTGAGCTATAGTGTCACCTATTAACATCTTCACCACAGTTCCAAGAAATAGATATCACCATTATCCCTCATTTGCAGGCAAGTAAGTGGATACTTAGCAACATTAAATGAGCAATGTCTGAGGTGGCCTAACTGAAAAGTGGCAAATTCAAGAGTCAATAATAAATGGTATGACTCTGAAAACCTTGAACTCAACTCCCAGGGCAATGTTTCTCCCAGTATGAGCCATGAAACATTTACATCAGTATCAGTGGAAAATTCCAGGTCTTTGACTTCACACAAACCCTCCTAAGTTTATGTCCAACTGTAATAATTAAAATTGACCAAGCTCACTGTAATTCTTAGTACAATTTCAGTGTATGTCTTCTAACAGTCAATGTATCTGCAAAGATAAAGGATAAATACAAGAAACCACTTTATCTATAAAATCAGGTCTTGGAATGAGGTAGAAACAGTTTTTGCCTACTTTCATTGTCTATGAAAATTGCCTAAATATCATAATATCAAAAAGATGATTCATTTTCTTTTTTGTTAAACAGGAAATATTTTTAATGTATTATATACAAATGGTTCTCAAATATTTGGCTGTCCCTTCACACACCTAAGTAGTCAGATGTGCTCTTGTCTCTAAAAGTGGTGATTAAAGTGTTTGAAAAGGAGGAATGAATAGAGTGTGTGTGAAAAAAACAAAGCAAACCACTGTTGTAAGGGAATATGATCTCTCCAGATCATTCTGTTATATCCCCTATTATTTTATTATTATTATTTTTTTTACTTTCTGTTGAATATAGTTGACATACAATATTGTTTTAGGTGGATGACATACAATATTGGTTTTAGGTGGACGATATACAATATTGGTTTTAGGTGGACGACATACAATATTGGTTTTAGGTGGACGACATACAATATTGGTTTTAGGTGAACAACATACAATATTGGTTTTAGGTGGACAACATAGTGGCTCAACATTTATACACATTAGGAAATAAACACCAAGTCTGGCAACTGTCGCATACAAAACTCTTACAATACTTTTGATTATATTCTTATGCTGTATGTTACATCCTTTCAACTTAATTTTATGACTGCAAGCTATAACCTCTAGTTTATTTGAGAATTTTGATTCCATTTTTGTAAACCACTTCTACTGCAAATCTCAATAATGTGCTATTTTGTATCTTGGTAAAAAAAATCAGGGAATAAATTACTGACAATATTAAAAAAAAAAGTAAGAAAGATTTAAAAAGATGCAAATTAGTAAAATACCTCTAAATATCTTATGAGTTTGCAAACCAATCAACCAAACCAAAACAAAAGTTAAATGACAAGAAAGTAAATAAAATGGCATTTAAATTATATATTATCAAAGGAAATAGTAGAGGAAATTTCCTCTAAGTTTTTAATACTTAGAGTGCTACACTATGTCTGTGAGATGATGATGATGAAGGTGATTGCCGAGCTTAATTTTTTTCTCCTAGTGTCAGCCTCTGAGCTATAGTGTCACCTATTAACATCTTCACCACAGTTCCAAGAAATAGATATCACCATTATCCCTCATTTGCAGGCAAGTAAGTGGATACTTAGCAACATTAAATGAGCAATGTCTGAGGTGGCCTAACTGAAAAGTGGCAAATTCAAGAGTCAATAATAAATGGTATGACTCTGAAAACCTTGAACTCAACTCCCAGGGCAATGTTTCTCCAAGTATGAGCCATGAAACATTTACATCAGTATCAGTGGAAAATTCCAGGTCTTTGACTTCACACAAACCCTCCTAAGTTTATGTCCAACTGTAATAATTAAAATTGACCAAGCTCACTGTAATTCTTAGTACAATTTCAGTGTATGTCTTCTAACAGTCAATGTATCTGCAAAGATAAAGGATAAATACAAGAAACCACTTTATCTATAAAATCAGGTCTTGGAATGAGGTAGAAACAGTTTTTGCCTACTTTCATTGTCTATGAAAATTGCCTAAATATCATAATATCAAAAAGATGATTCATTTTCTTTTTTGTTAAACAGGAAATATTTTTAATGTATTATATACAAATGGTTCTCAAATATTTGGCTGTCCCTTCACACACCTAAGTAGTCAGATGTGCTCTTGTCTCTAAAAGTGGTGATTAAAGTGTTTGAAAAGGAGGAATGAATAGAGTGTGTGTGAAAAAAACAAAGCAAACCACTGTTGTAAGGGAATATGATCTCTCCAGATCATTCTGTTATATCTCCTATTATTTTATTATTATTATTATTTTTACTTTCTGTTGAATATAGTTGACATACAATATTGTTTTAGGTGGATGACATACAATATTGGTTTTAGGTGGACGATATACAATATTGGTTTTAGGTGGACGACATACAATATTGGTTTTAGGTGGACGACATACAATATTGGTTTTAGGTGAACAACATACAATATTGGTTTTAGGTGGACAACATAGTGGCTCAACATTTATACACATTAGGAAATAAACACCAAGTCTGGCAACTGTCGCATACAAAACTCTTACAATACTTTTGATTATATTCTTATGCTGTATGTTACATCCTTTCAACTTAATTTTATGACTGCAAGCTATAACCTCTAGTTTATTTGAGAATTTTGATTCCATTTTTGTAAACCACTTCTACTGCAAATCTCAATAATGTGCTATTTTGTATCTTGGTAAAAAAAATCAGGGAATAAATTACTGACAATATTCACAAAATATTTGTAGATCAAAAATCACATATTATAGTAACTGAACCACAAAACTTTCAGAAACTAGCCAAAGGAGGGTTCTTTTCATCTTGTTTTATTAAAGGGGGGATCAAAAATTACTTGCTATTCAATGAGGGGGAGACATATATTCTTTCAACATAACATTCTGATTAATACATTTTATTTTATAGTTGATATTTATAACCAAAAAGGATTTATAGTATACTGCCTATGTTGATTTAGAATATTCTTTTTGATATGTGTTGTGCTCGGTCGCTCAGTCATGTCTGACTCTTTAGTTTTCAGAAAATGAATCATTTCTGAGACTATTTTACATTCCATTGCTATAAGTTCTAAATATTTTGATGCTGAAAAATCAATGATCAGATCTAGTTTAGACTGACAGATGTCCCCAAATTAGAATGTCAGATATTTGAGCTATTCATTCTGAATAAAATCACAATGCCAAATGTTACTACAAAGTGTATAGGAAATTGTCATAACAATTAAGATGAAATCAGTAATGATCCATATGTTAAAAAAACATAATTGTGAAGGAAGACTGAACCGTTACTTAGGAACTTGAGCTTTATATATTCATAAATACATCATTGATATAATGACTGTTCTTTTTTACCTAAGGGAAATAGTGGTATAGAAGAAAAAATTATTTTTTCTTACCAAATTTCAAACATGTTTTGGATTTACAAAAGAGAATTTATTGTAAATGGATGCACTGTAGACATGTCTCTATAATCATAGCTCTTCATATCCATGGGAGTGCAAGATTGTCACAATAGAGTGTCAGAAACCGTCATTTTCTTTGTAATTTTTATAGAGTTTGTTGCCTCTTGAAATTTTGTCTGTATTGCAGCTCTCTGCAAGCATCTTTTATCAATCCTACTGAAATATAAGCTCTTTGAAGGTAGAGCCATGGTGTTCTTCTTTGCATCCCCGCTTGTGTCTGGAGACTTGACAGTGGTAGATTTTGAATAAAAAAAAATGTACTTTCCTGTGTCTGGTCTTCCCATGAAGACATAAGTAGAGAGGTTATCAAAACAGGTATTCCATTTCCTTGATATAAACCATGGGAAAGCCAGGCCCTGTAGTTTCTACAAGCCTTTGTCACAGAACTAGGCTATTATAGTTGTCATAAACACTCATCTCAATGACAGAAAGATATTTTAAAGCATTTTTTCATGTGGATATAACTGCGATAAGATTTTCCAAGTTTCTTCTCTCCAATACATTGTCAGAATACTTTAACATAATTTTAATTAAGAGAAGGAGAAGAAACTTGAGAAGGAACTATAAGTCCCCATCAGCTCTCCACACGCCTTGCTGAGTAAACATCCCAGAACTACAGCAAACAGGATTCAGTCTTAGGTTACCAAGTTGGAAGGAAGCATTGCAATTTATGATAGAAGGAGGAAGATGTGGAGTTGAGGACTATTAGACCTCATTCTGTGTACCTCATCAGGGCAGTGCATTGTATACCTTGCACTGGGCAAGGCTGCATTTTGCTGCCCTGTGTTCTAAGTGCATTGTGTGAAAGTGTATTATTAGCATAAGATCGTGGGTCATGCATTTTGCTGTGAAGTCGGCTCTCTTTCTAGAACATTTTCAAAGAAAGCTTGAATGGGATTTTTTAAAATTAAGGATCTCATAGAGGAGGTTTTATGATAAGTACTAATGTTGATGTTGAGGTTATGTGGAATAGAAAGTGAAAGGAAATTCATGTAGTAAAGTTTCTGATATTGCACCTGACCCTGCTTCCCTGTGTCTAGAATCAGGTTACGAAGTCAAAGTCAGGAAATCTGGGGAGGATTCAAATCCCTAAATCTAGGTCAGAGACAAAAAATATAGACTACAAAGATGGACTCAGTAAATTGCTAAAATTAACTAAAAACCTTCAAATAGAATTAAACTTTGTCAGTTCACTTATCAAACCCAAATAAAACTAAGACTTTATTTATTAGTGATTACAAATTATACTTCTATGAAAATAAATGATAACACAAATAGTATCTTCTTATATTAATTGAAAATTGTGAATCAAATTATACCTTACATTTGTGTTAGCATTAATATTTTGATTTATTAAAGCCCAACAGCTAGACCATTTAGTCATATGGAATTTTTCTTTCCTTTTTTTCACTCAAAAGACGCTGTCAAGGAAACTAATTTTTAATTCCAATCTACAGAGTATTTTTGCATTTAACCACTTTACCCTGGTGGCTTAGATGATAAAGAGCTCAACTTAAATACAAGAGACCTGGATTTGATTCCTGGATCAGGAAGATCCCCTAGAGAAGGGAATGGTTACACAACCCAGTATTTTTGCCTGGAGAATTCCATGGACTCCAGCCTGGCAGCTACAGTTCATGGGGTGATAAAGAGCTGAACACGACTGAGGGATAATTTTCACTGTCAAACATTACAGAGTGTGACCCTTAACAGTTGTTCAAAAATGTGAATTTAAGACAGTTATATAACATGAATTATAATATTCAAATAAATTTTATTAACTTTTAGGTACAAAGATATAAATAGAGTTTGAGAGAATTTAGAACTATGTCCAATGAAACAACAAAGAAAAATTCAGTTTTAAGATCATGTTTCCAGAGAGAAAAACATGGATTATTTCTTTCATCAAAAGAAACAATTTAGAAAATTTTCTAATGCTGATTCTTAAGTGGGCATTCACATCATTTGTACTATAGTTTTCTCTATCAGTTATCAGAGTTATACTATGGAATTGCTAAATAAAATAATAATTTTAAAAGTTTCCTATATATCTTAACTATGATTCATCTTATTTTTTCCCTCACATTTAGTGCACTTAACACTTTAAAACATTCTGCCTTTAATTGTGATACTGTGTTCCTCATATGCCCCCTTTTCCTGTTGATATTAGTACCTAAAAATAATCATCAATATAGTATATAAAAGTCAGATTTGAAAATCTATCTTATTCCCTCATATTTCCTACATAACTTATTTTGTACTCACAGAGACTATATAATCGTTAACACTAATCAAATGAATTCCCAATAGTTGGCAAGTGTGAGGACAAGTGTGAGAGATAAAATATTATCGTGCTTTGAATATTGTCATTATCTGAAATGATACTCAATGTTCAAATAACTCAGGAACAAAATAGCCACCTATAAAAAGAAATCGACTATAACTTTCTCTGTATCCAGATACAGAGCATTAGAATGAACTAAACAGAACCTTCTAATTCTTTTAATCTTGGATTAATCATCAGGGTTACATTAGGGAAAAGTCACTGTGACTCAAGCAGTGAATTAGGCAATTTTCCCAATAAAGATTTAGTCATGCTTTGGACTATCTTAAAATATTTGTCTTGTAGATGAATTTATTCACCACGAGTTACAGCAATATACCTCAAAAAGGCTAGAGTGAAAAAAAATGTATTCAAGCTTTTAGTCACATTGAAAATATCTCTTTAAAATTTAAATAATAGAATCATCTTGCATTAGGTATCTATTTTCCAAATGAGTGGCATGGCTATTAACATAAATCTGAGTGTTGAATGCAAAATTATCTTCTAGTCAAGTTTGTGCATGCGTGCTCAATCACTCAGTGGTGTCCAACTCTATTTGTGATCCCATGGACTATAGATCACCAGGCTTCTCTGTCCTTGGGATTCTCCAGGCAAGAATACTGGAGTGGGTTGCCATTTCCTTCTCCAAGAGATCTTCCCCAGCCAGGGATCAAACCCTCATCTCTTGCATTGCTGGTGGATTCTTTATCCACACAGCCACCTAGGAAGCCTCAGAATCAAGTGGCAGACTCTCAATATATGAGATCAAAGCAGAAGTATAATGAATCATCTTAAAGAGGATGGTTGTGTCAAAGTCTGATTGACCAGATTAAGCTCTTTAAATAAAGAATGAAGTGGAAGGTGGTTACTAAAAGAAGAACAGAGTATGCCAAAGATAGGAAAAGGAGTACGTCAAGGCTGTATATTGTCTCCCTGCCTATTTAACTTACATGCAGAGTACATCATGAGAAACGCTGGACTGGAAGAAACACAAGCTGGAATCAAGATTGCCGGGAGAAATATCAATAACCTCAGATATGCTGATGACACCACCCTTATGGCAGAAAGTGAGGAGGAGCTAAGAAGCCTCTTGATGAAAGTGAAGGAGGAGAGCGAAAAAGTTGGCTTAAAGCTCAACATTCAGAAAACGAAGATCATGGCATCCGGTCCCATCACTTCATGGGAAATAGATGGGGAAACAGTGGAAACAGTGTCAGACTT